>ML105890.1:25257-39467 GCA_003697995.1 Taxidea taxus jeffersonii | reverse complement strand
TTCTTTTTAAGATAAAATATCTTATATAAACTAGAATACATTAGAAAACAATTGAATAATAAAGATGAGTTTTTCTCCTCAGAGTTGCAGTGGCTAGGATAGTACCTAATACATAGACTCCAATTAATTTAAGGATTTTTTATTGTGCCTTGCACCATTCTAGGAACTCAAAGTACAGGAATTAACAGAAAAGAAAAACCCACACCTCCTTACTTTTAATGAAATTATGCTCAGAAGGTGGAGTCAGTAAGGATAATATGTAAAAAAGTAGTAAGTGCTGAGGGCAGGTGGTTGGGAGTCCTGGGAGAGTGATGGAATTCTCCACAGTTTGGGCAAGAGGCCTCCCTATGAAGGTGAGATTTGAGTAAAGACTTGAGGGAGGTGAGGGATTAAATTTTGGAACTATCTTGAGGAAGAGAAACCAAGATAGAGAAAAGAGTCTGTGATAGAAAAGAGACCTGTGATAGGAGATCAGAGTTAGCAAGTTTGAAAGGAAATTAGATCTGAGAGGTGATAGAGCTACCAGTTCTCTTTGGTGGTTGTAAGTACACTTTGTTTTTATTCTGAGTGAAATGGGAAACCAGTGAAGGTTTTGAATAGAAAGGTAACCTAAGGGTGCCTGTGTGGCTCAGCCAGTTAAACGTTAAGTGTCTGTCTTTAGCTCAGTTCATGATACCAGAGTCCTGGGATAGAGTCCCACATTGGGCTCCTTGCTCAAAGGGGAGTCTGCTTCTTACTCCCCTCTGCCAACCAACCCATCTCCCCCTACTTGTGCTCTCTCTTTCTGTCGAACAAATAAAAAATATTTTAAAAAGGTAACCTCATCCATATATATATATATATTTATATATACATACAACCATGATTTGCAGTGAGTACCCTTGAAGTGTGGCATGGATGGGAAGAGGGAGCACAGGTAAGCAGCTACTACCATAATTCAAGTAACGTTTGTTGGTGGCCTGGACCACCGTGGGGTATGAAGGCTGTGAAAAAGAGGTGAGGAGGGATTGGATCAAACAGAGTATCATTTTTATGAAGTGAGTTTATGGGAAGAGATCAACAGTGTCAAAGATACATTAAGTTCTGAGAACTGGCCTTGCCTTTCTTGGTAGAGAACACTGATGACTCACCCATAATAGTTTAGTGGAGTGGAAGAAGAGAGCGACCACTTAGAGTGCATTTAAGAGAGATGGGGAAAAGCTATAGAGATGCAAAGGTATAAAGAACTCATAATAATTTTAGCAGTAATCAGGAAACTAGGAGCAGTAAGGGATCTGGAAGGAGGAAGTGGGACAAGAGAGATGATATTTTTAGGAAAGAATAAATAACAGTATGACAGGAATAATGAGTAGAGCCAGGGAACTGATAACATTAGAGAGGAAAGGAGAATTGCCAGCATGGTGTTCTTGAGTAGGAAAGGCACAGGTTCCCTACTTAGAGTTCTGTAGGGCATTCGGAGTCCAGGGAGCCAGTGGGAGTGGTAACCTAGTTCATGCTTGTCAGCACTTATACCCCAGCAAAGGGCTGAGTCCATCAAAAGAAAAGCCTTTTTTTGGTAAGAATGTTTTATCAAGATCAAGACCCTGGTGAGAGGGCTTTGTATCCAGTACGTGAGTAGAGGAGTTGGTCTTTGAAAGTCTAACAGGAGTGAAGGCAGAGTATGCAGGTGTATATGTTAGCAGACACATAGATGTAAGGACAGGTTGATTGGACCTCATCTCTCAGTCAATTCAGAGGCAAGTTCATCAGCTAAATGTGACTATTACGGGAGAGATGGATGTTTGAAGACTATAGAAACAGTGCAATGTAGTCATTTGAGAGAGTGGGAGAGAAAGGAATAGAAAAATAAATCCCCTTAGTGTTTAGAGAATATAGAAAGACAAGGTAAAATGAGATCAAGGCAGCATGGTTTTCTATTTCTCTCCAGTGATGTCAGGGCTCAGATTCAGGACTGGATTAGTAAAGAATTATTTAATTAGAGTTAGGGTAGAGGAAAGTTGTATGGCAAAATTTAAGAGTGATATAGTTGAGAATATATGCAAGGGAATCATTAAAACAACTGACCGTGGAATTTCAGCTTGGTCCTGATGTAGGAGAAAAATAGAAGTTTGACTAGGAAAAGTGAAAATATTGAAGGATCGATAAACACACTTCCCAGTGGCATAATGGCTTAACAGAGTGGGGTTGCTTGAGGCAGTGAGTATAAGCAAGGAGTTAGGAAGTGGGGCTGGCAGAGTGTGATGCATGAAATTGAGATTATGGAGGACATAATGATTACTATAGGTAATTACAAGGTCTGGATCATGACTGGAACTGAGTGGCTCAGGAGTGGCCAAGACAAGTTCATAGTAGTTTGAGAAACTGAAAAGACAAAGTCTGGTTAGGATTTTTGCTCACTCTGAGAACTCATCAAAAATTCTGACAGGCAAAGTGATAGTAAAGTGGGAGTTAAAACCAACAAGAATTGACAGGAGGGTGGGGGGGGCGACCGGGGTTTCAGAAGGTGATGCATTAATGCAGTATCCCGAAGGATATCTTGTAACATGGGATCAAACTCTCTGTGTACAGAGAACACAGAGAACATATCAGGAAAAGCAATGAGGAACAAGGAGGATAGAAATCCTACCCTACTTTCAGGCTCAGTGATGAGAAAAATACACAGGAAACAAGCAAACAAAAGAACAAAAATCTTTTACCACTTGGGAACACTGCAGGGAGAGATCCAACCATCCATTAGAGCAACATTGTAAAGGGCACTTTAGGTGGAAAAGTTGAAAAAGGGATTTTGTGGATAGACTTGACTTCTGTAAATGTATTGAGAATTGGGAAAGGAGGAGGTAAATATAAGAGTCTGTTAATCTTTAATTAAATGTTTTATTTTTGAAATAATCCCTTTACTTTTAGCTTTTTTAAATTTAATGTATTTTAAATATGAATACACATGAAAATGAATAGAATAAATGAGTTTTCTCAGAAACATACAGCACAGTAGCAATGCATGTGATCTGTGATAACGTGGATTATTCACAATGTACAATTCACACTTGGTATCATGCAAGGTGCCTTGAATCTTTTTGATTACTCTACATTCCTTTCACCATCGTTTTCTTTTCTTTTGGTGGGAAAAATCATTATTGTCTGCTTCCTGTGGCCATACTGTTGTCACTAGTACTGTTACATACTGAGTTGTAAAGATGATGGAAAACGGTGGTGCTGAGCTCCCTTGTGCAAAGAAATTGATAGTATTAGGGAATAATAATGCCTTCTTTGGATTGATTTCTAACATTTGCAGATTCTTTGCCTAGTATTTCAGTACAGGTTTTAGTACATCTTCATTAACATATTTCAGATGTAGCCCCCTTTGATTTTATCATCCTGACACGTACCTTTCTACAAATTTTAGTGTATATTACTATGGAGCACCTTCTCACATAACTATTGGCCATTTGGATGTCTTCCTGGGAAAATGTCTATTTAGTTCCTCTGTCCATGTTTTAATTGGATTATTATTTTCTGTTGTTCTTGTTATTGAGTTATTTGAGAGCTTTAGATATTTTGGATATTGGTACCTTATCCCATATATGATTTGCAAAAATATCTCCCATTCTGTAGCTTGTCTTTTTAAAAAATTATTTCTTTTGCTGTGAAGAAGCTTTTAAATTTAATGTATTTGCCTCTTTATATGTCAATAAGAGCAATGTGCTTTGACTTTATTTGTAGTGAGGAATATTCTAAAACTAAAAAGGGAATATTATCACCGAAGAATGTAAAATAAAATAAGGAAGAGTAATATTAGAACATTTAGCTATCACCCCTACCCTCATGACAAGCATCTAATGTTCTCTATATTATTAAGTCATACTAACTGTGGGCAGTTACTCAAGCCAGAAATCATTCAACATTCTTCCTTTTCCCCTGTCATTTCCATCCATTCTATCACCTTATTATGTAATCATTGATTTATTTTTGCATTCACTAAATAAGTAAGTTAGTATGTTAGTCAGTGTTTTTCCTATAGTGGTGAAAAAGACCTTACATGCTACTGAATGCCAATTTATTCTCCTAAATATTTCTAAAGAGTTTCCATTTCTTTCTATCCTGATGCCATAGCCAAGCCATGGATTTTTCTCACCTGAACAACTGCCATAATCTCTTAGCAACTGATTTTTTACAGCAGCTGTTCCTGCTATCCGTTTTATAGCCAAATCCTAAAAGTTTAATTCCTAAATCCTTAATTTAGCTTCTCAGAACTTTTAAAATCAAGGTAAAGGGATTGCATTTGGATATGAAGAGGAGTTTTCTCCAACTTGTATGGAAAAAGTACTATTTTTATCATGCCCAGATCTAATTTTTTATGATTACTATTTTATTTTTTTAAGTAGAGGCAGACATTTTTTCCTACTTTTAAAAAAAAATTATTTATTTATTTATTTATTTGACAGACAGAGATCACAAGTAGGCAGAGAGGCAGGCAGAGAGAGAGAGAGGAGGAAGCAGGCTGTCCGCAGAGCAGAAAGCCCGATATGGGGCTTGATCCCACGACCCTGGGATCATGACCCGAGCAGAAGGCAGCGGCTTTAACCCACTGAGCCACCCAGGTGCCCCGTATTTTTTATCTTTAAGAATAATAGTAGGTGATAAATACTGGTATGTTGACAAAAGGTTTGGCTCTGGAAGATGAAGTAGACAATGTTGGCAACCACTACTACATAATGCACAAAAGACAGATTAACTTATAAAGTCACTGAATCAAATAATCATTGGGTAAACTAATTCCATTTGTATGTATTTTGATGAACCAGATCCATTTTTTAAAATATTTTTGAGTCCTGGAAGACCTGGGCAATTCACTCGATTAAGAGTACAACTCTTATTTTCAGCTTAAGTCATGATCTTGGGGTCATGAAGTCAACCCCTGGGTTGGGCTCTACATTCAACATGGAGTCTGCTTGGGATTCTCTCTGGCCCTCTATGCCTGCCTCTCCCCCCAACTCATGCTCTCTCTCTTCCTCTCTGAATAAATAAATAAATAAACCTTTTAAAAATATATTTTTGAGTCCATAGAACACTGCCAGATTATCTTTAATTCTGACATTATCCATTTCCTAGCATCCTTCTCTCTCTCTCTCTCTCTCTTTTGGCAACAAGGCAACGTTACCTTTATTCACCAACCATAATTTTGGAACATTTATTAAGATATTTACTGATCATTTTATGAGCATTAGGAAAGTAGAACAAATTCCTCTTCCCAATTTACCATTAAGATTTTGGATTTTCTACAAAAATAAGCCTGTTTTTATTATCTGTCTATGAGGACAGGCATGATGAAAGAGCTGAGCAAAGATGTGCATTTCCCTAAAAAACTAAAACTCCATGCCCACATAAGGAAAATAATTCTATTAAGATTAGAGTCACTAATGATGCATTGCTCCTTGTAGTGAAAAGACAACTTGTAACAAGCAGATTGCGTGTGCATAGCTGGGACCAGAAAAAAGTGAAATGTGACTGTTAGTCTTTCTCCACTAAGAGCTTAATACAAAAATAATTTCAGTGATTGGAGGAACAATGAAATTCTGAAATGCTCTGTAATTATTAATCCTTACTCTGTATGTATTTATTTAAAACTATGTAAAATTATTTGTTGGCTATAAACATGATCTGAAATATAATTTTGTGATATCTAATACATAATTTATATAACAACAGAGAACTCATATTCAAATAGCACTGCTAGTCTGCAAGGTTTTATTGATTTTCTGATAAAGAACTTCCCAATTTCATATAACAAAATCATGCACTGCACATTGTATTTTTGTATTATAAGTCATAGCCTAATAAATCAGTTTACTTTCTGTAATTACTTGGAAATGATATCCCTATTCCTGACATTCATTAGTCACTGGAAATGAAAATGGCAGGGGAACCAATAATGCCTAGTTTAGAAGATTTGTAAATGTTTATAGATTTCTAAGCATGATTAGAAATTGGGAGAGCTGCCTCCCCTTTAGGATGATCAGTGAAGGCACATATTAGAAACCAGAAAATCAGACTCCTCAAGGGCAGTGATATAACACCCTGCAAACGTGACTGAAACCACTGCTCTCTTACATCTTTGCTAGCAGGTGTGGAGCCACAATTGCAGATTTAAAATTAGAAGTGCATAATGAAATCACAAATCTATTGATCTGCATGGTTTGTCACCTTAATTAACAGTTGACTTTTAAAATTATTCTTCCAAGCTTTAATGCCCTGAGTATATTGTATTCTGTATTCTATTGTATTTTTTTTTTCTTTTTAAGGATTGATTTATTAGAGAGAAAGAGCTCAGGTGTGGGGGAAGGAGCAGAAGGAGAAAAATATCCCAAGCAGACTCTTTGCTGAGCCAGGAGGCTGTTGTGAGGCTTGATGTGGGGTTCATTCCCTTGACTCTGAGATCACAATGTGAGCCAAAACCAAGAGTTGGACACTCAGCTGACTGTGGCACACTGGAACCCCTGCATCTGATTGTGTTGTAGGGAGTAGAAAAGTCAGTGTTTAAAATTATAGTAATCCAAAATTCAAATTAAAATACGATTCAAAACATTCAAAAGCTTCTCATTGTTCCTCAGAAAAATAATTATGATCAAAATATCAACATATGTTTATTCAGATTGCATAAACATAACAATATCCACAATTTGGCATGTTGGTCAGAAGGACAATATTAACATTTTATTAAAGGAAGTGTAAAGAAAGGGCCTTTTGCAACATCTCATTTAATTATAAGTATCTTTAAAACTATTTCTAAAAGTCACACTAATCAATAATATGATTTATTTATTGTTTTACATACTTAAGACAGGTATAAACATAAAATTTTAAAAATGTAACTTAGGAATGTCATTTGCTTTTTAAAAGGTCAGTTAAATTTCTTTAAAAACAGAGGTCGGTGATCACCCAATATTGTGGAATAAAATATTTTTGTATTATCCGTATTTGCAGTTTTCTACAAGGAAAAGAAAAAGGAACATAAGACTTGAGTTTTGGAGGTGGTGGTGCTGATGGTTTGCAAATGTCTTTCTTGATGTTGGCGATACTGTGATGATCCACCGCTCTTGCTACTTCCTACTGAATTCTTATTGCAACTGTGTCCCATCTCCAGAAGGCATGAGTCTTCCCTTTGTTTTATCATCAGTCTTCTCTTTATTGACTCCTCCCTTTGTACCTAAAAGCATCCTCGTGAACTTATTCCTGTAAAATATGATACCACATTTACATTATCTGGGTCGCTCATGCCAGCGTATCATTTACACACTTTGGAAAGCTTGGTTGTACTCAGTCTCTCTCCTCCTTTTGGTCTATTCTTGCATTGTCCTGTGCACAACCAGGATTGCACTATTCTGTGACCACTCTGCTGGCCCTATTCTCAAATGTCCATCTGTACCTAACTAACTGACAAACCTAGCAGCATTTTCTCTCTCATCCTCACCTTACTTAAGTTCTTTATAGTATTTGACTCCTGACTTTTTGTGTTTCTGAGTTTTCCTAACTTTAATTCTTGATTTTTCTGTCTTTTGTTCTAATTCTCCTTAGAGGGTTTTTTTACTTGGTTATCCTGCAATGAAAGATAGTCATTTCCCCAGGTTTGGTTTTTAGCACTCCCCTTGTCTCCATCTTCTCACTCTCCACTGGCATTCTCAACCAATCATCTCTTTTCAGCAATTGCACCAAAGTTGACGTTCTTTAGATATCTCTCCTTTGGCCTGGGAAAGAGCTCATTGCTGTCTATCAGAATTTAATAGACATGGACGCGTCACAAACCCTTCCATTCCAAGATATTCTTATTGCCAACATCTTTATACACGTTTATTCTTTCTCTGAATGACTGAGTTTATATTAGGTGTTTTTCATCTCTTTCACTTTTCCATTCTATTCTCAGTTTACATTTCCATCTGTTTACATTTCCATTTATTTACATTTCCATTTATATACATCTAGCTCCTTTGCATCCTTGATGATCTCTTAAAAAAAAATAGAGTAAAATGACAGAAGATGGTTTGGTACAAATCCTTAATGTACAGAGCCTTACTGTTTCAAAGGAACATGACCATCTAGTTATCTTTCCCGGCTCCTCTGTGTTGCACTAACACACCTTCTATCCATTCACATACACTTCCTTATTTGCACACAATTGTCACCCATTTGCAAAGGTATTTAATGTGTACTGCTGTGATGGAAGCACAGAGAAGTCTCTAGACAATTCATTTATGGTCACATGCAAATGTGGCACTGTTTCGTTTCTTTTCTTTTCATTTCTTTTCTCTTCGCTTCTCTTTTCTTTTCTTCTCTAGGATTTTATTTGTTTATTTGACAGAGAGAGAGAGAGAGAGACTGACAGGACAAGCAGGGAGAGTGGCAGAAGCAGGATCCCGGCTGAACAGGGAGCTCAATGTATGGGCTCAATCCTAGGACGCTGAGATTATGACCTGAGCCAAAGGTAGACATTTAACAGATTGAGTGACCTGGGCACCCCCTGTGGCACTCTTTCTTTTCCCTTGGCTAGACAGTATTTTTGTGGTCTACTTTATAGTGTTTTTCCTTATAAACTTGAGGTTTTTCTGTTCCAAGCTCATTAGTTAGGCTGTCTCTTTATGGTAAATTAAGGGAAAACATATCTTGTACTATATTAAATAGGACAAAGAAATCACTGATTTTTCTGTATCAAAAATGTTCAGAAAAAAAGGACATGGTCTTTGTTCCAGAGGCTTATGATGTTACCAGAAGTTTGCTTTATTTCTCTAATTTCACTCATTCTCTTCCTGCCAGTGTGCCCTCTGCATGGACCTCATTATGTAACAGAATAACAGTGACAGTCCTAGGGCTCTACATCTATTCTCATTATCTAAAGGAGAGAGAACTTCCATCAGAGAAGATCCAATGAAATCTGATGTCTGACTAGAACAAATAGATAACATTCCTCATTATTACACTTCTAGCTAACTTTCAAAGTTCACATCCCATATCTTTGCTTATTTCTTCTGGGCCTTGTCAGTTCGACTCTTTATATTCTTATTATTTTACTAATGCCAGCCTGATTTCCACAAAGTCTACATTCATATAGAATCACATAACAAAAACAGAGAAAGAAAAGTAAATTTATATATATATTTCTAGTAACAGAGAAAACAGTGTCCCAAATGTGAATGAACCTTCTCTAACCATCAAATTCCTGGAGAGTTAATATAGTTTGTTCCTCTATAATTTGAAAAATCTCAGATAACTAAAATTTGCTTTGTTTTGCTATAAAAGTTTTTCTATGGTATAATTTCGTAACCCAGAAAGTAGCCATTTCTTTGTCTGTTGTGCCCACAAAAGCACAAGACAAGTTCAGGGTGCAATTCAATCATAAACATATTTTCTGAAAAAAGCCAATACTACAGCAAATATTTAGATATGTTAAACCCAGGTGTTTTTAACTGTGCACTCACCCCAGTTGTTTTGCTTTGGATATTGTGACTCTGTAGTAAGATGGGATTTTAGCAATTCAAATTAGAATATCCTTAGGCTTCCAAATGAAACAATGAAGTAGTAGTCTTAAAAGCAGTTTATATTGAATCAGAATATGTGGTTCGGATCTTGACTCCATCCTTTTATTTGGACAATTAACTTCCCTCCTTCTGTCTCAGTCTTCACACCCGTACAACACAGGATTATAATAGTATATACTGCATAAGATTGTTTTGATGAGTAATTAGTGCAGAGAAAACCCTTGGACAATGATGGATAGGTAGTAAACATTCATAAATGCTATGCCTATCCTTACACGTATTATTATTATGTCTACTCTTGAGGAATACTCAAAAAGCCAGAATTAATTGGCTTATAAATGCTGAATTTTGTTGAGTGAGAAAAGACTTCCCTTTGTATTGAAAAAGCCAGAATTTAAATCTTAAAAATGAAAGTTAGAGGACTGGGCAAAAAGGTATACACAGAAGGAATAATTATACATTGTGGTGAATAGGTCTTTCTCTTGCTAGAAAATAAATAAAAGTTTATCCAGCAAGCAGAAAGAAGAGGTTTACAAACCATAGAAAATGTAAGGGTAAGAGAAGTATGAAAATCAGTCCTCACCTTGCTTCTATACAAAGACAAACCAGAGGAGTGATAGCTCTAAATAGATTTGGGAAATCCTAGAGCATACTTATACTTTCCTCCCAGGGCATAGCCTCAGAGGATTCGATCGTTCTAGAGATCCTCTCCATCTAATAGGGTCCTAAACATTCCTGGCCATTAGATTTTAGCATCGCTGTAGCAGAAGAAGGTATCTGGAATAGATACAGAGAAATGTGAAGATACAAAAGAATCTCAGCATGATGACAAAAAGAAGCAAAGGATTTCCAAGATCACCAAGATAATTTCCAGAAGGCTGACTGGGCCACAAACAGGGCAGTATGAATATGGCATTCACAGAAAGTACAGATGGCTCTGGGTACCACAGACATTTAACAATGGTCATTCTTCCAACATGAGCATGGAATGTTTTTCCACCTTCTTGTGTCTTCTTCAGTTTCTTTCATAAGTGTTCTGTAGTTCTAGAGTCTAGATGCTTCAGCTCTAGTTAGGTTTATTCCAAGGTATTTTATGGGTTTTGGTGCTATTGTAAATGGAATCGATTCTCTAATTTCTCTTCCTACAGTTACATTGTTAGTGTGTAAGCAACTGGTTTGTGTGCATTGATTTTGTATCCTGCCACATTACTGAACTGCTGTATGAATTCTGCTAATGGGGTTGGAATCTTTGGGTTTTCCACATAAAGTACCATGTCATCTGTGAAGAGAGAGAGTTTGACTTCTTTGCCAATTTGAATAACTTTTATTTCTTTTTGTTGTCTAATTGTTGTTGGTAGGATTTCTAGTACTGTGTTGAACAATAGTGGCAAGAGTGGGCATACTTTTTGTGTTCCTGATCTTAAAGGAAAGTCTCTCAGCTCTTCCCCATTGAGAATGATATTCTCTATGGGCTTTTCATAGATGGTTTTTATTCAAGAAACAACACATGTTAGAGAGGCTGTGGAGAAAGGGGAACCCTCTTATGCTGTTGGTAGGGATGCAAGATGGTACAGCCACTTTCAAAAACAGTGTGGAGGGTCCTCAAAAAGTTAAAAATAGAGCTACCCTATGACCCAGCAATTGCACTACTGGGAATTTACCCTAAAGATATAGATGTAGTGAAAAGAAGGGCCACATGTACTCTAATGTCCGTAACAACAATGGCCACAGTAGCCAAATGGTGGAAAGAGCCAAGATGCCCTTCGACAGACAAATGGATAAAGAAGATGTGGTCCATATATACAAAGTAATATTACTCAGCCATCAAAAAGGATGAATACCTAACTTTTGCATCAACATGCATGGGATTGGAGGAGATGATGCTGAGTGAAATAAGTCAAGCAGAGAAAGTCAATTATCATATGGTTTCACTTATTTGTGGAACATAAGGAATAACATTGAGGACATTAGGGGAAGGAGGGGAAAAATAAAGGAGGGGAATTCAGAGGGGGAGATTAACCACGAGAGACTTTGGACTCCAGGAAACAAACTGAGGGACTTAGAGGGAAGGGGTGCCATGGAGGGGGATGGGTTGACCCAGTGATATGTATTAAAGAGGGTATGTATTGAATGGAGCCCTGGGTGTTATATGCAAACAACGAATCAGGGAGTGCTACATCAAACACTAATGATATGCTGTATGGTGACTAACATAACATAAAACAAACAAACAAAAAATAGAATATGGCATTCAGAATCCCACCACAGAATTCTGTGATGAAATGTGTTGCATTTTAGGAGCAGATCAATGACAAGGGCAAGGCTATCAGGCATCCAAAAACAAGCCTGACAGCAAGGCTCAGCGGGGTCTGGGGAGAACAGATAGTGATCATGCTGAGCCCCTAGTGCCCTTTAGGAATACTTAAACTCCCAAGGCATTCATTTCAATCCAGATAAAATGGAAAAGTGGATTCTTAAATAGTTCTGTTTTAAACTGGCCATGCTTAACACCTTAAAGACATACATTTTACACTCTCAGTGGCAGTAGGGAACTTAGGTACTCAGTTGAGTTCTTTAATGGAAAGCAAAGGAAAGTGAAACACCCAAATTTTATAAACCTGGTTGAGATTTAATGTGTGTTTGTATTATTATTATTATTATATTAAAACATTTTTAAAAATCTACCACCATGACAATATGGCAATACATATACATGAATATTTTGCCATATTCCCAGCAGATACTCTGAGGTAAGAAATAAAGTTACAAATAGAGTACATTAGAGTTTTGCATGGGGTTATTTTGATGGTTAATTAATGCAAACAAACTCTTAGACACATAGTAAGATATACCATAGACACATAGTAAACCTTCACAAAAACTGTGACTATTTTATGATTATTATTATTATTGTATCTACTTTTAGGAAATACTCTTAAAGTCAGGGTTAATTGGTTTCCAAATGCTGAATTTCATTGAGAGAAGCTGAAACAATGGTTCATTTTTTAAAGGACCAGGGGCCTGCATAATGAAAGATTATTGATGATGTTTCTTCCTCCCTTCTGAGATGAAAGTGAAGGAAAGAATACGGTCAAAATATACTTAACTAAAAGTCTCAAACTTTATAACTGTTCAAAAGTACCCAACAATCTGGCTGTCCATGATTCTCAGTGAGAGCTTAATTCAACAGCATCTCTTGGAACTGGTGCCAAAATAATTCTCTTATTCCTACACGTTCTCTATCAATCACGCCTGAATGGAATACAGCAGGCGTCTATTTCAGAGCTGTCATGTCAACTTCCTCAGTCACTGAACTCTTGACTCCCAGAGCAAGTAAGAATGTCCATTCCTGTCCATAGATGCATGCTCAGAACCTATCCTTACATGCATGACCGATTAATAAAGGCAGAATGCTTAAGACGGGGCATTGGGACATTTCTCACATGCAATAAAGGAAAAGAAGATGAGGCCATGTCATGGTGGAAGACTTGATAACTGTCCACTGGGAAACAGAAGGTCATTGAATTCCAGGCTTTCACAAGTCAGATTCTTCTGTTCTTCCTCCTGCCAGAGAGCAGAGAAGGTTACCTCCTCTAGAGGAAAGAGAGAGGAGACACTTAGATCAGTGAGTAATATGACTTTGGATATAGCTAGGCCAGGAATGTATTACAGGAGCTTATTACTTTCAGGAAACTATGTTCCATGGTGCTGTGGAAGGTAATAATGAAAATGAAAAGAAAGGTATATATACTGAAGGACAGGAAGTACAGAACAACTGCTCACAAGAGGGGAAAAGCCTCTCTTGAACAAACTTATCCCATGGATCAACTGGACTCCTTTTTTTTTTTTTCCCCCAAGAATCATTTATCAGTCACCTTCCAGTGAGCGTGGCTAACCTTGAAAAACATGCATGAATGCGACAAGGTCCCTGTTACCAAGTTCTTTGTTTATTTGTTTGAATATCGTTGCAAGTGTGTGCTCAAATGCACACACTTATTTTGGGGGAACTGAATTTTCTGTAATAAATCAACAGTAAGGAATAATGTGGGATCTTTCAAATGTTACCTGCACACACACAACATATTTATGAGAATATAGGCATCATTCTGAAAGTAAAAAATCACACCAGTTCACCTCTTTTTAAACGTTATACCTAATAAAGAACAATATTTATATTGAGGAGAAGTACATTATAATGTTTATTAACAATCATGAGAGCAAGCTATTAGTATTTAATTTTTTACTCCCAAGTATTGAAGAGGGATTTTTGTATCAGTCAAAATTAAATATTTCACAAAACATAATCTCTTTGAAAAAGAATCTTAGCTGAGTGGAAAGTAATAATCATGTCACTCATTCAAATTCCTAATATTCATATTCAGCTTCTGAAAGGAATTTATAAACTTTTATAAAATAATAATAGAAGCCACAACTTATTAAGCACATACTACACATACTTATTTTTTTAAAAAACGTAAAAACTATTATAGGATATGCTAGCATATAAAATATTAATATGTCTTTTTCCTTATAACTTCAATTTCAAGATATTTATTTTTCATTTCTAACAATTTTAAAGTAATTTTCCCAGTTAACCAGGATGAGAAGATGAGTATTTCTTTTTTTCTCTCATTCACCATTCTTTCCTATCAGAAGCTATATATTCTTTTTGCAATGTTTCCT
>ML105890.1:0-24857 GCA_003697995.1 Taxidea taxus jeffersonii | reverse complement strand
TCTATGTTCCCTGCTCATTTCCCACTGTCACTGTGTTAAGCAAGGTCTACATTTCCTAAGAATTCTTAACATTCTGGCTTAGTCTTTTTTTCCCTCTTGTATTTACACTGCCTCTAAATTAATCATCTCAAGGCACTTCTTAGAGTACTCTGATGATCTACTGGCTTGCTCACCACACTCTTAGGCTTGGATACCCCCTGGATAAAAGCACAAGGACAGAATTTCAAAGAAGAACACACCACAGGCCCTGTGATGTTTAAACAAGAACACACTCAGCCCCTACTCCCTCATTTGAAACAAAGTGGCACAGTAATTAAAAACAGCTATGTATCCACACTGGCTGACTCTGAGGTACAACCTTTGTCATTATCTACAGGTGTAGCCTTTGGTGAGTTGTTTAGTTTCTTTGTGTCTATTCTCTGATCTGTACAATGTGGATACCATCAGTACCGACACTGTCAGGTTTTGGAAACATTCAATGAGTGGAAACTTGTAAACTTCTGAGAATAGCACTTGGCACATAGAAAACACTCCATAAATATCATCTATCATTTTATATCACTTGAAATTGTCTCCTTTGCCAGTCAAAATTGTTGAATATCAGCAATTTTATGTGGCTTAAGCAGAAATTTTTCTATCTTCTATTTGACATGATACATGGTTTTCCTTCTACCTTGCAAGTCAAAACTTTAAAGTATTCTTTTCTTAAATAAGAACACGTAACGTTATTTCAATAGCTTGACTTTTTGATATGTTTTGCTTTCAGATCTAACTTTAGAACCAGATGTCATTGTTTCATTTTCCAAGACTGAAATCTGGTTGTACTGAAAAGTAGACGTGTTCTCAGTCTCTTATAATTGTAATATTATTTTAAATGCTTTAAACATTACAAATGTATTTTAGTTTGCGTAATGTTAGAACATGTACACATAATTCTGTAGAACTCTTCTAAATGTCAAGACATATCAGTTTTGCAAATGTCAACCAGACATTCATGAAAACTTAGTTCTCTCATGAGGGCTCCTTCTATAATTCATAATAAAATGTACAGCCTTTCCCCTTACTATCTTCTCTACTAGAGAAAATCTTAACAGCTGCATTCCTCATTAGACATTCAATTTGGTATTACAGAGGCACTATCTGCAGATATATGTATTATAATGGTAAAATAATATGATATTTATGCCATTTTGTATGTGCTTAAAATATCTTCTTAAATATGTTCCCAGTCTCTTAAATAATTCCAGAAATGGTAGGTATATGATTATTAAACTTCTACATATACCATTTTTCCTCTCGAAGAATCATTGAATTTCAAAATTTTTTTCCTGCTAATTTTATTTCTCTGGGGCTTTATGTTTTGCTCACACAAACTGTGATAGCTTATAATAAAATATTATGGTCAAGCTATAGGAGCCCAATCTATTTTTGTAGAAGAGTACTTGTCGCCATTTGCCAAGGAGTGTTTATTCTTGAAAGTCGCAATTTGGCACTTATGTTAAGATATTCTTTTTGGTTGCTTGCTGACTTATTTTCTGTCCTAATGTGATGTCCTAATGTGATTGGGATTTCTGCCCTAATGATGTGCTAATGTGATTGGGATTTCTGCCCTAAAGAGCAGTCACATAAAGTCCTCACTATTCCTTAAATTCAGCTTCTCTGAGGGTAGCTATTTTATGGTGATCTCCGGTTTCCCTGACTTGAATTTTACATAAATTTACATAAATCTTATATCAGGGTGTTTCTTCTATTCCTCCAAAATTTTCTGACACATTAGTCTAAGCTTATCCAAATGTCAGATTCTGATGTCAGAAAGAGGAAACCTAATCATGTTTACATGGATGGAATAGTACAGAAAGAAAGAAAGAAAGAAAGAAAGAAAGAAAGAAAGAAAGAAAGAAAGAAAGAAAAAGAAAATACTAGGTTTGAGTGGTTGCTTTTCCTTGGTGATTTCTGGTTTATACGTTTTCCAGTTGCTTCTCCATTAGAGTCTGTTGATTATTGATGACATCAGTGGGAACTCTTGTCCTTTTGTTTCACATTGGGTTTGGCCATACAGGAGGTCGAAAAGGTCAGGAGGGAGATAATGAGGCTGACATCTTTGTGACCTGGTTTCTCACTCAGCCAGGTTACCACAACTAGCTGTGTCCCATCACAAAGGGCCACTGTTCCTCTCACAGTGGTCATCTCTCTATTCAAATCTCTTCTCTGGGCTCAAGTAACTATTTCCTCACATTCTTTCAAGTAACAAGGTGAAAATTCACCTATTATTAGTTTCAGGCTACTCCACTACCCCTTCCCACCCATTTGTAAATAGTTCTTGTATTAAACTTTCCTCAAATCATCCTAATTTGAGTATGCTATCTGATTTTTCCTACCGATATTCTTACTAATGTACTTCGATGAATTAGTTAGTTCCTTCTCCTAAGCTATGGCCAAGATTTTAATAGTCCAGTAGAACTACCATTTATACCAATTAACCAAAATATGAGGACTATTGTTGGGTTTTTATAATTGGAGATTCGTATATTCTTGAGATTGTATTTCAGGCCCTAATAAATGCTGAGGTATATTACTTACTGGAAAAACATTCTGAATGTTGGACACTTGTAAGCCTTTGCTATAATATTTTGGGCTAGAACAGAAACACTCATATACAAATATTGTAGTACTGCTGGGTTTTCTGAAAGATCTAAAGACATCTAAAATCTTCCCATATTTTTTAATGGTGTATCAAATTGCAGTCTCTTACCTCTGAAACTTACCATTTTGAAGGATTTCTAAAAGCATAGCCACCTAGAAATAGGAGAAAATGTTGCCCTTATGTGAAGAAAAATGTAGTAGAATCATATGTATATATACATATATATATTTCTGTATTGCATAGCAACAATTATATGTATGTACCTTCCAAAAAAATTAGAATTTATCTGGCCATCAAGAGGGGACCTAATGTTCTTTTGCTGACATTTAATGAGAGCGACTTGTAGTACAATTGCGGATTGATATGTCTGTGGTATTGATGGGGTATCATCAAGTGCAACAGTCAAGAAAGAATTCTTGAGATGTTTTATATTGCAAAAAGTTGTTTTTATTACATCACGGGGACAAGACCCATGGGCAGAAAGAGCTGATTGTGATTTTGAGGAGTGACTAATTATATAGGATTTTCTATCCCATGGACACGTGAAGGTTATGTTAGGGTTCTAGGAAATTAAGTCTATAAGTTCCTGGATGTCTGACTATTATTAAGCTTGTGTTATTTCGTGAATCATTAAGACAGTTACAAACTATAGAGGAGCTTCATGTCCTATGTGACCGCGATCTTTATCAGTTGACTATTTGCTTTTAACCTGCCTTGATTCTTAGGCAGTTACTAGTGCCTAAGGAATGCCATGTATATAATGTCTCCCACCTTAAGGAAGGGGGCTGGTTTGTGGGATGTCAGGTTGCATTTTGCCCTCCGCTTGCCTTTTGCTCTCTCATCGGGATGACATTAATATATACTCTTTGCAGACATTAAAAAAAAAAATCAGGACTGTGTTTTCTTTCTCTTGCATCTGAAGGCCTTGAGCAGTATGTGAAAAACAGTAGAGCTGAATACACAATAAACTAACTGAAAATATGAATCTAACTGATTGTGATTCTCACTGACTTAGTTTGGCAGTTTCGACGATGACATATCTCTTTATATAAATTTAACCAGGATACTGCATTTAATTATATGAGATACATAATATTTAAAATGAATTAGAAACAAAGCTGCCTGGCTGTCTCAGTTAGTTAAGCATTTGACTCTTGATTTTGGCTAAGGTCATGATGCCAGCATGGTGACATGAAACCCCTTGGGTTTGGGGGGGATGTCTTTGCACTGGGCATGGGCCTGTCTAAGGTACTTTCTCTCCCTCTCCCTCTGTCCTTTCCCCATCTAAAAATGCATTAGAAACAACTGTCTATTTAACTTAAGTGTTCAAAAGATATACATTTGTGAATTAAAAATCAGTGGAAATATTAAAGCATAGCTCTAACTTTGGCCATTTAATAACTCAAATTTATATTATAGCATAGGAGAAAGATAAACTCAGGTTTTTTAAGGACTGCTGGTAACATAATTTGGTGGTGGTGTAGGGTATTGTAGGAACCAGATAAAATAAAGGAAGCCCAGTTACACTTGAATTTCAGATAACAGCTTTTATTCAGGGTGAGTATGTCCCAAATATTTTTTCACTTACACTAAAAATTAGAAATCAATAATGTAAGGATATTTGCAAAGCTCACAAATTAACACTTAAATAACCAATAGTAATAGAAAGAATCACAAGGTGAACTAGGAAATATTTCAAGATGAATGAGGAAAAAAGCACAATTTAGGAGATAAGCTAGAATAGTTCCTAGAGGGAGATTTACAGATGCAAACACTTATTGTTTAAGTTGAAAATCCCGAAGAAATATCCCAGTATAACACCTTAAGAAACCATAGAATGAAGAGATGTTAAGGTGCATAATCTCAGATCCTATTCTGAACCTACAAAATTCTCATTTCAACAAGAGCTCCAGGTGATTCACATGCAAATTAGAATTTGAGAAAACTAATGGATTTTGAAAAAAGTCATTCTTCTATAAGACACATTTTAAAAGGCAATTTCAAAATATTCACAGAATTTATAAATTCTCATGTATTTTTCATGCAGATATTATATTTCTAAGTATGCATCTTTAGTTATAATGTTCATCTATGCAATAATATATTCCATAACAGCATTATAAAATAAAAAAATACTACAAACAAATGAAGTATCCTAATGTGGGACAGTGGTTAAACAGATCATGGTATGTCTAAACAATGGAGAATTGTGCATTTTCTTCTGAAAATTGGGTGGCATTTGTAAAATAAGAGACATAAGTACCAGCAAAGATGTGGAGAAACGGGAAGACTTGTACACTTTTGATGGGAATGTAAATTAGTGTTGTTTCTGTGGAAAAAAATGGTATAGAGTTTCTTCAAAAAAACTAAAAATAGAATTATCATATGATCTAGCAATCTCTTCAGTATGTAGCCAAATAATTAAAATCAGGATCCCAAAAAGATATCTTTGTGTCCATGTTTATTGCAGCATTATCATATAGTCAAGACAGGAGTAAATTGAATGTCCATGGGTAGAGGAGTGAATAAAGAAAATAAGGCACTTATATGCAATGGAATATTATTCAGTCTTTTAAAAGAATGAAATTCTACTATTTGTGACAACATAGATGAACTTGGAGGGCATTATGCTAAGACACAGAAGAACAAATGCTATGTGATCTCATTTATACAAAGAATCTAAAGTAGTTCAATGAATAGAAGCAGAAATTAGAATAATGGTTACCAGGGGCTAGAGAGAGTAGAAACCAGGAAGATGTTGGCCAAAAAGTACAAAGTTTCAGTTGTACAAGAAGAGTAAGTCATAGATGTCTACTGTACGGCATGGTTCCTACAGTTAACAGTGATGTATTGTACACTTAAAATTTTGCTAAAAGGATATATCTTATGTTAAGTGTTCTTATCACCAAATGATTAATAAAGAAATAGCAAAGAAGGTGGGAGGAAGTCTTTGGGGGTAGCAGATGTGTTTATGGCATTGATTTTAATGATGATTTTGATGCATGTAGGCTGGGTCCAAGGACCCAGAGGGGAATTTCATGGGGCCAGCCAGGAGGGTCTTTGGCTTCATGAAGGAAAGAAATCAAATGTGAGTCAGAGGGAAGTGAAAGCAGAGTTTATTGAATAGCTTAAGTGACAGGGTATAGCAGACAGTGTGTCCGAGAGACTTGGAAAGGAACGTCATTGTTGCCTGGCGTCAGGAATTTATATTGGGAAAAAAGCCCAAAGATACATGATCCTTCAGAAATCCAGGAGAAGGGCCAATCAGAGGCAATGGCAAGTGATTGGCAGATGTTATTGCAGAAATTACTGAAGGCAAGTGGCATTAATGCCGGCATCAACCAAAGTTTGTTTGCAGCTAATTGTCCTAAAACACGTTTGGGATCTGGCTTTCCTAGATGTTTTCAGGAAAGGGAGAAACTCTTTGGGGGCCTAGGAGAAGCTCAGAGAATGATGAACTTTCTTGCTTCTCCCTTGGAGTGGTAACATTCAAGGTCTATTCAGAGGCAAAATATAGAACATGAGTGTAGGTGGCCCAGCAGAAAAACAGCGGAGAAGGCATCTTTCTAAAACTGGAGTTCCGTCAGCTTCCTTATCTCAGTTTTGGGAGAGTTAGTTGTATACATTAAACATTTATAGCTTTTTTTGTATGTCAACCACAGTTCATTAAAGTAGGTAAAAAAAACAAAAGAGAAAAATGAACATTTGTAATGATCTCAAACATTTTTTTTTTTAATGCAAAGAGGCAAGTTACAGTATAGTATCCATGAGTGGTTCCCAAATTTCACTAAATTTGCCTTAACAGCTTCGAATATCCCAATATCCTAGTTACTCCCAAGGTCAGTTACACTGGAATCTATGAAAATGGAATCAGGGCATCAATATATATATGTATATATGTATATACATGTATATATGCATGTATATATATATGTATATATGTATATATATGTATATATGTATATGTGTATATATGTGTATGTATACATATATACATATATGTATATATATGTATGTACTTATATATATGTATATATTCTGAATCTGGGGTAACTGGGTGATGGGTATTAAGGAGGGCTTGTGTTGTGATGAGTGTTATACACAACTAATGAGTTGTTGAACACTATATCAAAAACCAATGATGTACTATATCCTGGCTAACGGAACATAAGAAAAAAAAAATAGATTCAGAGCATCCAAATGATGATTGTGACATACAGACAAGTTTTTGAACCATTGAGATAGATGTAGGTATTTGGTTTTGTATGTGTTGATTCTCTCTAAAAGAACAGGGATTCCTAACATGTCTCCAGCAGAAAGTCCTGCCATTTCCCACCCTCCCACCCCCACTCAGATAAAATGCTTTGGGATTCTGTACTCTGTAAGTAACTGTATACACACATAGTATGGATTTGTGATGCATGCCTATTTTTCTATTTTCTTTTCTTTTTCTTCTTTTTTTTGAGGAAGTGAATATACAACTGAAGGAAAAATAGGATTAAGTTGTTTCTGGAAGTTCTAAGCAAAAAAAAATAGAAATTTTCTCTTACTAAATATTTTTATGTGTATAATGTAGGAAGTTAAAATGTTTTTGGCAATTACATATGACTTACTAGGTGGTTTTTATGCTTTTCTTAAAGTTATTGTGTATTCTTCAGCTACCTTACAGCTAATATATATATGTCTACACAAAGAAAACGAAATCTCTTTTTTAAAGAGGAAAAAGAAAGCAGCATTATTAACAAACATCTTGTTTTTAAAGTCCTTTTTTCCTTAGCCTGGACAAGAACGACTTAGGCCTAGTAAGGTCACATTGAAAGGTAAATTCTTGCTAATGTGTGAAGGAAGCACTGTGGACTGAAGGTGATTTCCAGGTCTTCATAGTGCTGTCCAGTGGGAATATTTGGTTTTTGAGTTTTATACCACAAAAGAGAAGCTATTATCTAAAGCCATTAAGTGGTGAGTCTAAGTGGTTCTGTTTGTATTGAGAATAAGAATTTGGATTTCTGTGAATACCCCGGATTTGTCTTTATGCATAAAGCATAAAGTCAATTGACTTGTATGACTTCAGTCTGTACTGTCGGGTAAAAACATATCAGGTTACATGTTTACACAGAGCCAAGGAACTTTATTAAATCAGGAGTTATAATTTTGAGATTCTGTTTATCCAATATTCTTCACTTAATAAAATTCATTACATTTTAAGTACAGTTAAAATTCACTTTTCTTAACTCAGAATTTCTCAGTGGAAATTTATTTCAGAACAAAGATTTACTCGGGATATACATATTGATATATTTAATCCTATATTTTGAAATATGTAATTTCAAGAGATTATTTGCTTATAGTTGGTAGTCTAAGGGCCGACATCTCTTAGGTCTGATTTTTAGGACTTGACTCAGTTTAACCCCAAATGGTTAAGTGCATTAGCGAAATAGCCCCCTGGAGCCTAAAATGCAAACCATAATATTTTCCTTTCAAAGTTATGAGGAATATTAGGGTAATTAAATGGAAGCCAAGACCTGAATTCCCTAACCAAAACCCTCCTCAACTCTTCCATTTTGCCAAAAATAATATAGAAAGTCATTTTTCTACAATAAAATAAATTTTTAGATTAACAAATCAGCATCATTTCCCCTAAACCATTGAAAATATGGGAAAGGTTAATTCCATTAAATATATTTACCTGGATCACTAGAGTACTACAGGAATAAAGCAAAGTGCATAAAATAAGGGATATATTAATTCATGTATTAAATAATATATGGAATGTGCATTTAGTAAATGTTCAATATTATGCAAACAATTACATGTTTTCACATATATTCATAAGTTCTTTGCATTTAAATGCTGTCTTTTCACCATAAAATGTTACCAAATGTTGGTGAAGGAAGCTACTAGTTTCCTAGTTCAAATTGATGGCATGTGATTTATAGCTATCATTGAAATTCACTTTGTCTTTGTAGCCAGATAGAAGAAAGCTACTGGCTTTAGAAATACAATCCAAGAAGTAATGTATCAAAACCAAGGTTACCAGTCATATAATCACCAAAGAATAAATTACTTAGCTTTTAAAGGGTAAATCACATAGCTGACCAGTTTTTTTTTTACATATATGATTGCAGAAATCTGTGTAGGGCATAAAGTAGAGAAGAAAAGGAGTAATCTGTTTAGAATAGAGAATTAATTTATAACTGCATTTTGATGGTTTAAGAAAGAAAACTGTTGCTGTACAGAAAGACTTCTATAATGATAACACTTAAATGTTTAACTTTTATATTTTTTCAGGTGTGAAAACAACCACACATATATGAAATCTATTAGAAACGAAAATAGAGTTTGTTTTCATTTCAATGGCCCTAATTCAAAAAGGTCCCACTACTCCTTCTGAATTCCTGATTCATGCTTAAGGCATGTCTCAAGTGAGGCTGTTCTCTTCCTTATTAATCTCTGTCCATCTCTTCTCATTCTGTTGTGCATTGTCTTGCCAGTTGCTCTCTAAATACTGCTTATATCCCTCTCCATGTTGTCCTGCATAATGCTTAGACCTTTATTCATCATCTCTTCCTTCTGTTGCAATAGTTATTTTTTTTTTTAGGAACTTTGCAGAGTGTGATTAAGGTAAGGATTTTTTTTTTTTTAAAGATTTTATTTATTTATTTCAGAGAGAGAGAGTGAGAGAGAGCATGAGAGGAGAGAAGGTCAGAGGGAGAAGCAGACTCCCCATGGAGCTGGGAGCCCGATGCAGGACTCGATCGTGGGACTCCGGGATCATGACCTGAGCTGAAGGCAGTTGCTTAATCAACTGAGCCACCCAGGCGCCCCAGGATTTTTTTTTTTTAAGATTTTGTTTATTTATTTGACAGAGAGATCACAAGCAGGCAGAGAGAGAGAGAAGGAGAAGCAGGCTCCCCGCTGAGCAGAGAGCCCCATGCGGGACTCCATTCCAGGACCCTGGGATCATGACCTGAGCCGGAGGCAGAGGTTTAAACCCACTGAGCCACCCAGGTGCCCCTGTTGCAATAGTTTCTTAATATGTCTCCCTGTCTTCCTCTTGCTCCCCTTAAATCTATTGAGGTCTAAGTGATTATTCCAATATATAAATTTGACTATGCCCCTTCCTTACTTAGAACCTTCAGTGATTTTTCGACTAAATCCAAACTCACTAACAGCATGTAGGTGGCCATAGGTAAACCCCTTGTGCTACTGTAAGTGCTAAGTCCACTAGATTTTCCTCAATTATTGAATTATGGTAATCAGTATTTGGCCTCCTATGTGCCAGACATTGTTTTTAATGCTGGAAGTAGAAGATAATGGGGATTTTCTTTTTTTTTTTTTTTTTTTTTTTGGCTTACTGTTTTATTCAAGTTCTAAACTCTGGCTAATATTAGGAGAGGCAGTCTACAGAGGGCCATCGGTGTCCCTGCTTGTTCTTCCTGCTTATAATATAACAAGCATGCCTAGGTCTGACCACACTTTACCTGAGATGGTTACCCAGCTGTGTTTGAAACAAGCAAACTTCAGGGGTGATATAATTTCTTTCCCTGGACAAAAATAAGTCTTGCTTCCGCTTGCTATAAAAACACTGAACAGTTGCACAATCCAGTGGATGTGCAATTATTATGGACTGAATGACTGTGTCCCACCACAATTTACACAGGCATACGTTGGAGATATTGTGGATTCAGTTTTAGACTCCATAATGAAGAGAATATTGCAATAAAGAAAGTCAAATTATTTTTTTTTTCATTTTCAGTACATACAAAAGTTATGTTTGTAGTGTTCTGTAGTCTATTAAGTGTACAATAGCAGTATATCTAAAAAATGCACATGCCTTCATCAAAAAAAATACTTGACTGCTAAAAATGCTAACCATCATCTGAGCTTTCGGCAAGTTGTAATCTTTTTGCTGGTGGAGTCTTTCCTGGGTGTGGATGGCTGCCAACGGATGGGGATGGTGATTGCTGAACACTGGGGAGGCTGGGGCTATTTCTTAAAGTAAGGCAAAAATAATACTTGCCTCATCGGCCTACTCTTACTTTCACTTGAACACTTACAGGTCATTGTAAGGTTATTAATTTGTTTAATTTTAATATTGCTCTGTTTCAAGGAATAGGGATGCCTGAGGACAGGGAGAGAGATGAAGGAAGAGCCAGTGGGTAGAACAGTCAGAACACACAAAACATTTATTAAGTTCATCATCGTACATGAGTGCGGTGTGCAGCACCCCAAAACAGTTGCAACAGCTGCATCATAGGTCACTGATCGTAGATCACCATAACAGATATAATAATAAAGCAAAAGTTTGAAATATTTTGAGAATTACCAGAAGGTGGCACAGACACACGAAGTGAGCAAATTCTGTTGGAAAATGGCTCTGAGACAATTGCTTCATACAAGGTTGCTGCACATTTTCAATTTGTAAAAAATGCACTGTCTGTAAAGCATGATAAACTGAAGCCCAACTAAATAAGATATTCTTGTATGTTGAAGTTCTAACCCCCAGGGATGGTATTTGGAGGTGGGGTCTTTGGGAGATAATTAGGTTATGTAAGGTCCTGAAAGTAAAGCTCCCATGATGGGATTAGTGCCTTTATAAGAAGAGGAGGAGACACCAAGGCTTTCCCTATGGCACCAAGGAAAGGCATGTGGCCATAGTTCAAGATGGTAGCTACGTACAAATAAGAAAGAGAGGCTTTGCGGAGAAACAAGTCTGCTGGCTCTTTGATCTCAAACTTCTCAGCCTGCAGAACTGAGAAAGAAAAAAAAAAAACCAACAAATCTTGCTTAAGCTATGAGGGTAATGGCATTTTGTTAACAGCAGCCCAAACTAACACGAGAGTCCTCTGTTCTAGGTCCTGCATTACTCCCTGGGGAAATAGCATAGGAACATAAAGCTTTGGCCATTGGTTTTTTCCATGTGTAATAAAATAAAATGTTGCTGACCTAGAAGTCTACATCGTCTGTCAACATCTATGAAACTAACAAGCTAGTTTATGAGCTACTTAGTGGGGTAAAGTCCCAGGCCCTGCATAGTCCTTGAGGGTTAGTTTCTCTCTTTTCTTATGTCCTTTCTATGCTTGAAGAAACAACATATAACTTGATCTTATTTCTGAAATATATTTGACCACATAAGTCACTTTTGATATCTGCTTCTAACTATTTTATCTAAAACAATCTTTAACAATATGAATATTATAGATCACCTATAAGATACTACATTACTTTTGCAATCTTTAATTTATATACATTTCTTTCTTGTTACTTCTAAAAAAATAAACATGAGACAAATGGAATCTTACTCTACCTCTGTAAGAATGATAATAAATAAATTGAAAAAATGTAAACTGCTAATTTAAGATAAAATCAAACCTATTGATAAGGAAGAGAGTAAAGGATATTAGAGTTCTTGTGAGCCACCAAGAAGACAAATCAAAGATAGAAGTTCTATTTACCCTACCGAAGACAGATCAAAAATAGAAGTTCTACTGTGAAGTTAAATCACCCTTGGCCTAAGCACATACAAAAGCTGAAGTTTTAGAATACAATGGACAGATTCATTTTATTCAGGCCCAGCCAGATGTCTGAAAAAGTCCATCATTATTACTATGTATCATATTTATCTCACATCTAAAAAGCATGGCCTTGTTTATAATAGTAGTTTGAACTATTTACATATTTTAAAAATATTCATTTTTTCCTAGGTTCGGTAGTGACTGTTATTGGATACTTTGATGTATCAGGCTCTTTTCCAAATCATTTTACAAACATTTTTTCATTAAACTTTTACAGTTTATAGTAATAGGATAAATAGGATAGTAGTAGGATAAGATATTACCTCTAATTTTAAATGAGGAAATTGAGATTTGAAGACATTATTAATTTATCCAAGGAGACAGAACGCAGTAACAACAGAGCTGGGACTTGAACACAAGCAAGCAGATCTGGATCAGAAGTACTAACTGCTCAACTTAAAATGCCTTTCCTCCTTACATTGAAAAACCAAACAAACAACAGAACAAGAAAAAGAATGAAAATTAAGCAAAAAATGTGTTCTCTCATTGAAAAACTGATTACAAGTAAGACAAGTATTACTTCTTTTTTTTTCTGCTCTAAATGGAGCAAGAATAATCTTCTTATAGCTTATTTTTAATATAAAAATTTTGTAACATTTCTTAAGTGCTAAATGAAGATGAAAAAGTTAAGCAGATCTTCGATTACTTTGATGGACTTATAACCTCCTAGTAAGCCACCAGCTACCAGTAAATCATCTCAAAAGTCAGAACAGAAAGGGTCATGGATCAAATTAAGATGTTCAACTCACATCGATTTCAGACAGAAAGAAGAGTAAGGTAGGTTAGGTTACTTAGGACAGAGTATGAGCAGAAAGGCAACACTGCCTTGGTTCTTGGCTACATGATGCATTACATGATGGTAATGCAGCCTGTTTCTCTCTTAATGACATCAGCCTTCCACCGTGATGCTATGCTGATGAATAAGGAGCCCCTCCACAAACAACACACACTTGCCTTAATGGTAAGACACAGGCAAAAGTACACTTGGCCATCGCTGGTTTCATCAAATGGGGCTGGCATAGGGTCACAAAACTATCAGCCCAGCTGTTCATGATTATAGTCTGATTTTTCCAATTCCTTGGAAAGTGATTTCCAATTTACTTATGACTACGTATTTCTCTTTACCTTTTGTGTATTTTTATAGATTGTTATACTATTACTATACTAATTATATGTATTAAATAAATTAGATAATACTGCCTCTGTTTTGCAAGGTCCTTGCTTAGATATTTTACTAAATTAACACCCAGTGTGGAGCCTATTTGGAATTATGTCTCTCCCGCTGCCCCTCCCCCCTGCTCTTAAGCTCTTTGTTCTTTGTTTCGCTCTTCCTATCACTTAAAAAAAGAAGATCTAGACCAGCTGTAGAACCATTAATCCACACTGAAAAAGGTATTATTCTATTGAAACACGATTTAAATTTTACTTTGTTTTTTTTTAAAGATTTTATTTATTTATTTGAGAGAGAGAGCACAAGTGAAGGGGTGGGGCAGAAGGAGAAGGAGAAGCAGACCCCCATTGAGCAGGGATCCATACCCCGGGCTGGAACCAAGACTCTGAGATGACCTGAACCAAAGTCAGACCCTTAGCTGACTGAGCTACCCAGGTGCCCCTCATTTTAAATTTTAATTTTTTATTATTTTTCTTAAATTTCTACATAAACTATTTCAGTCTTAGGTATACACATTTAGTTATATTTTTATAAATATATAAAAATTATTATATTTATATATTATATACTTAATATAAATATATACAAATAAATATAAGTATAAGATACTAAACATATGATTAATATTAACTTTTTATTATTCAGAATTAACAAAATACTCTTTTTTTTAAAAGATTTTATTTACTTGTTTGTCAGAGAGAGACAGAGAATGAGAGAGATAGAGAGTGCAGGCAGGGGGAATGGCAGGCAGAGGGAGAAGCAGGCTCCCTGATGAGCAAGGAGTTGGATGTGGGACTCAATCCCAAGACCCTGGCATCATGACCTGAGCCAAAGGCAAATGCTTAACTGACTAAACCACTCAGGCATCCCCAAAATACTCTGAAAACTCTGGCACCTATACTAACTTTTCCAATAAAAAAAAAATACTATCTAATTTTCAACAATTTGCTTCCTAACCAAAAATGTGACAGATACTCCAAAGAATGAGAAAATTTTATGTATAATAGAAATTAATTTTTTATTGTGAGGATATGTAATCTGGGCACAAGACTTGTAGGGCATGTATGATATAAGTTAACAACCAACCTGATATATCAGGTTAACAAGAAAAGACGTGTTTTATCAAGACTTTAATATATATGCAAAATAATTCATGGTATCATAAATTTACTCCAATCTACTCATGCACATGAAACAGTAACCTGAAAATCATCCATGATTTCTCTCTTTAAAGGTTAGGAATTCTTCCAGCTCCAGGCAGTAGGAATGTCTATGTGGCCTTTCCCCCACACTTTTTATTAATATTTTCAAGATAGCTGCTGCACTTCCAGATAGCTAAGCTTAAGGCAGTAAATAAGGACTAGAAGGAAGGGTTTTTCCAGTTGTACTTGCCCCATTTTCATTGTTATAATGTTTTTTTGATTAATCAGAAAAGCAAAAGCTTTTTATAAGCTCTCCCCTCCCCCTGTAACTTTCTCCCTACTCCCCCCTACCCTGGCTAACTTCTGCTGATACCCTATAGAAATGGGTCACATGCCATTTCTAGTTACAAAGAGATCTGTGAAAATAAGACCTGTGATTGTCTTCCCAGCATCAACTGAAGGGATCATGAGAACATGCTGGGTATGTACTCTGTCTGGTAAGTCTCGGGCAGGGTCCCGATAGGGATACTTTTTTTTTTTTTTTTTTTTCAAATGATCCAAGATGCATAATTCTCTAGGTAAGGCCAGATTTTAATCACAAAGCATTTTTCTTAAAAATGATAATGATTTCCTTGGCTAATAAAATTAGAGAAAATTACTGTTTCAAGTTTAGTCTAAATCAAAGAAAGAGTATTTGTTATGCCTGAAGCAGGTTAGAGATCATTTCAAGGATGGTAAAATTGTATGTGCAAATTTATGTTTGGTACATTTCTCTTGGAATATAATTGAGTTAGTTTTTTTGTTTGTTTTTGTTTTAGTTTAGTTTCTCTTTTAAAAATAAGATATTTCAAAGATAAAGCTTAAAGTAGATTTAAAAACTCCTGAAACATCCATATTTACTTTCAAAATAAGTCACATGTAAATGAATTTTCAAATGGTATAATACTTTTTGCTCTTCAGATAAATGATTCATAAAACTGAAGTCCTATTTCTTAAGAGAAATGAACTTGATAAAATAAAATATAACAAAGAAAATGGAACTAGAGTATTAAATTGATGGGAAAGAGTGGTGTTAATAATTTCACTGAGTAAAGAAAAAGGAAAAAAAAAAAAAAGAGGACATTGAATACCAGGACCCACTCCTCTGGAGCAGTGAGTCAATGCCAGTGAAGAGCATAAATAAATAAAAGAAGACTAAGTAAGAACTATACACAGGGACATAAGCTACTGTAACTCAGCCACATCCCCCACTTTTCAATAGCCTATCAGCATCTTTCACAAATTTTCCCACTTACTGTCTCAGGTCAAGTGAAATGGGCATATTGTTTGCTTCCTGGAGTTGTTGGGAAATTCTCTTCTCTTCTCACTTAACCAGCTCTCCCTGAACAATGTCTACTGCATCTTCTACCATCTCTATGCAGATACCCCAAGGTAACATTATTTTTCTAGAAAGCTCAGTGAGATTATTTTGTTGTATACTTCTGCTTATGCTGAAATTTTGGGACCAGCAGATATAGAATATGAAAAACAAAGAAATAATACGACCCATAATACGACCTTTAAACATACCATAATACGTCTCTCTTTCTTTAAGCCTGGGTTGTCAAGCTCTGAGAGTCTGTGAATTGACTTAGTTTTTAACTCACAAAATTGAATTTGATTTTCAGTGAAATAAATTCTTTAAAGAACATACAGACAATCTCTTGTTCTTTATTGTCAATGGAGCCAAAAGTTGAAAGTCTTGAGCTTGTCATTTGTTTTCTTCATCCTCTCCAGTACAGTAGAAAGAAGATACCCTCCCTTATATGCACCAAGATTAGACACGGTTCACAATCAACCACAGATGACAATTTAATCATTATGCACAGCATGCCAAGAATTATTGATTTCTCATTTCCCATGTTGAGAAGCTCAGCATATTGTTCAAGGCCAAGGATACAACTAAACCAACCCATGGATCTCCTTTATGGGGTTTTGTCTTCTGGGATTATGTTTGATAACAAGATAGTATCAGACTAGAAGGTCCAGTTAAAAATAGATAAATCATACTAAATATGGAAACAGAAAGGATTAAGGTACATTAGATAAAGAGGTGTTAGAAAAATGGAAAGATCAAGAGAGAGCACTAAGTTCAATCAGAATTACACCCTCTAAGACTTGGGACACAAAGGGCAAGTTTTGGGGCTTTCAGAATCTGGAAACTTGGAGAAGGTACCCCAGAGAATTGAGATACAGATCCTGAGAAAGTGGTGTCATGCCACTGCAGTTAATAACACAGGAGCTTAGCAAATGGGCTTTGCAGAGCTGGGCTCCAAATTCTGGAAAAGAGGCATTGCTTGGCTACTCTTGACACCCCAGGAGATCATAAGCTGCATACCACATCATTTGGGTCCAGACCTCCGAACAGACCATCTCCTGGAATACTAGTACATCTATATAAGGACACTGATATTTGTTCCTGAAGGACCCACGTTACTGGAGACTGGGGTTAACTGCCACCAGTGGTGAAGAGCCATTGCTGAAGCGAAGCTGGAGTGAGGCTGAGGGGCAGAACAGCAAACTTGCTCCTTGCTTTCCCTGCCTTCTAGTTTCAAGCTAGTTACCCATATTGGTAGAACTTAACAGGACACCTTCTGAAAGAAGGGAAATACGGTCTTCAGAATTTCAACCCCATCATAAAATGGAGTATAGATGGGTCAATTTAGAGATAAATGAGATAGCTAAAAATCAATTTAATGTAGCTTTTAAATAATATTTGTGCATAAAATTGAACCAAGTCTCTCTGTTCAAGATCAGGGAAAGGCATAAGGAATGAGTAAGGTTGGGATGCAAGAGAGAGGATGACCACTGAAATATTGATATGTAAGAGGGGAGAAAAACAAAAAAGACTTTGAGACAAAAAGACAAGGGAAGAGGAGAGGGAGGAGGAAAAAAATAAAAAAGAAAGGAAATATATATATAAAATGAAAAGAAGAAATTTTAAGCAAGAATAGTATGTCAGGATAACATAAAAGAAGCCTAGAAGAAACATCCAAATTTTATTCTAGCAACCTATTTCAACTGAGAGATTAACCCATCTGTATTAAACAAGGTGAGCAACTGGAAAAAATGTTCAACTACGAGCAGGAAACTTCTTGTAAACAGTTTCCTTCCGTGTTTGTAAGGCGATATATGCAAGACTGCATTTGATGCAAATGTTAATTTACCTCCTTCTTGTTTGCTTATTACAGATCCAGTTTAAATCATCATGAACTACTTGTGACCTTGTTCATAAAAGGACAGATAATGACCGTTATACAGTTTGTTCAGAAATGTTGATGCTTCTTTGATGTGCTTTTTGTATTTAGAGAAAGTTAAAGATAGTTATTTTATTTGACAGTGATTTTATTTGATGTGTTGAATTACCATGAGCATCATTAGGAAGTAAAGTGGCCTGGAATAGTCCATTTTCTGCATAGGGAGAGACTGCCATGGAATTGACATAATTGGGGGAAATAACCATTTTTAATATACATTTTTCTCAAATGTTGCATGTGATTTTCTAACTCCTTTTAAAGTACAAAACCTAAATGGACCTATTCTTGAATGTACAGAAACTGTCTCCTTCACTCAACTCTTGTTAGGCTTCTCTGAGACTTCTTTTCTACTAAACTCCATTCTTGCCCCACTCCTCTTGAACCCCTAACTTTGTCCATTTTTGGCAAAGAAACCTATTAAACAAACTTATTGATAATCCTCCCATTCCTCCTGTCTAGTAAACTCCTCTTTCCCCATCCCCCATATCTAATCAACTTGCAGTTAGTAATTTCTCATCTACTCTCTTTCAGTGCCCATTGGCTACAAATCCCCACTTGTCCTTGTTATATTTATGTCTGAATTCAGTCTTTCTCCCTATGTCAGTGCTCTTTACTTCTATTGAAATAGTCTTGACTAAAGTCTTTCTTGCAGCTTTTAACAAACGGAAGAATAATTTGTCTTTTGCACTTTGTATCATTTTGAAGACCAAATATTATTGCGTGTGATGCCTACATTCTGATGTCAATTTTTATCTGCCACATACACTTGCTCTGCAGAAACTGGCTCTGCATGTTTCTTGCTCTTTCTTTTAATTTTCTTTTTCTAATTGGCACCGTTTGAGAAATCAGATAATCAAAGTTGTTAGACTTGAGTATAAAGTAAGGAGATAAACTCTAACTTAGCTTCTAATCTTTAGTCTTTATAATGGCTGTTTCTGTAACTCAGAAGTCCTTTTCTCCATTACTTTTAATTTGAGACTATTTAAAAGGCCAGAGTGGCTGAAAGCAGTGAGTGAAGAAAATGTTACTATATTAAAAGCAGAGTATAGGGACGCCTGGGTGGCTCAGTTGGTTAAACGGCTGCCTTCGGTTCAGATCATGATCCCAGGGTCCTGGGATCGAGTCCCACATCGGGCTCCTTGCCTCCTCCCTCTGCCTCTGCCTGCCTCTCTGTCTGCCTGTGCTCGATCTCTCTCTCTCTAACAAATAAATAAATAAAATCTTTTTTTAAAAAAGTGGAGTATAAAATCACTAAGATTATACATACTTCACTAACTTTGAAGTGAAGCTTTAAATGGTCAGCAAAGCTTAATACTTGTGACTCTGTCTATAAAGGATCATTATATGAAAATTAAGAATACATTTCTTAGAACCAACTCTTGCTTTTTCCTGATGTATTTGCCAACAGATAAATGGAATAGTTTAGGTTTTACTTGGCTGCCAGAATGGCTTCATTTCTACTTTGAGATTCTTTTCCTTGTGTTACATGAATTCTTACTGAACAGCCATAGCCTCAAAGAAAGCTTGAAACACTCTATCTAATTCAGATGAGCTAATCACAGACTTTCACTGTTTTTGATGAGGAAGGAAATTCTAGTGGATTCTATATCTTCCTCACTGCCCACCACAGATGGTCATTGAATTTCACAGTTTATCTCAGGGATTAGATCAACAAGTATAACTAAAAGGGAATATTGTTAGAACGTATGAACGTGTGCACAAGTAATAATTGGTATTTCATCTCAGTTCTAATGTTTCACAAACACTCTGATCAGAGAATGAACTTCTGGGGTGCCTGGATGGCTCAGTCGGTTGAGCTTCCGGCTCTTGGTTTCAACTCAGGTCAGGATCTCATGGGTTGTGATATTGAGCCCTTGTCATCGGGCTCCGTGCTCAGAGGGGAGTCTGCTTGAAGATTCTTTCCCTCTCCCTCTCCCTCTGACCCTTCTTCCACTTATTCTCTCTTTTTTTCTCTCTCTAAAATAAATAAATGAATCTTTAAAAAATAAAAAAAAAGGAATAAACTTCCTTTATTCATTGGCTCAGAAACATTTATAAATGCTGTAAGTGCTAGCGGCTAGCTAGAAAGCTAGCTAGCTAGCTAGCTAGAAAATCTAGTGCTAGCTAGAAAGAGCTCTACCAGAAAAGAGCTCAACTTACTTATGAATTACCCAATCTTAGTAAATGAAGAATAGATAAATGTGAGTTAGCCAATAATAATCCTTCTTTATTCATAAAGAATTGAAATCTTTCTCAAATGTATATTTGCATTTTGAAAATATGAACTAAATAAAAATACAAGGCACTACTTCATTTGTAGTTAACTAGATTAATACTATCACCTGTATTAAGTTCAGTACCTGAAGCACAATTCTTCTGCTGCTTCAGTCATTAATCTGTACTCAAGCTTGTCAGCATATTACTTGAATTTACTGTCAGTTGCAAATTTCTGCCAATTTTCTTTATGTTGGAACATTTGAGGTGTAGGGGAAATTTTCTCATCTATTCTTTCATATGTGATCATTTAAAGATACATTTAATGCTATAAGATTTTTTTCTTATGGCATTTGTATTGCTTTTTCATCCAAAGGATCTGATTCTTGAACCCAAATGTTTTTCTTTTCTTAAACTACCAGTCATTTGTGCCTTTTCCTTTATAGTAATATTAATTATCTGATTGCTCCCAGGTGCAGAGTTTGCTTAAATTTCCAACTCATAGTGGATCCTGGGAATTCTTTTCCTGCATGTTAGGAATGAAGCCTTCATTCTTATACAAAGTACTTTACATAAAAGCTGTGACAACATAGATCAGTATTTTCCCAGTCTTTTTAATTAAATGATAAAAATTTTCAAATCTACTAAATGCATAGTATTATTTAATGTATAACTTAACATACAGTTAAATTCTAAAACTCTTAATCCATTTCTCTTCTTTTTTTCTTTGTCTCTTTACCATCATAGATAAGGATAGGAGTCTTTGAAATTTGTGTTTCATTTCTAGTCAAGAAGATAAAAGCAGAACCTGTCAAATGATTGTAAAAACCTCAGAAAATTCATGAAGCATTTTGTTGGGTGTGGTTTAAGCACACTTTAAGATTTTTTATTGAATAGTCTATGTAAGAAAAGCCATGTTACTTATTTACTTTAACAAACACTACCTGATTTTTTTTTTAACACTACATGATTTTCTGTCAAAAATTCTTCTCACCTTTCAAAGTTTGGTCTCTATGCCTAGAGATGGTTTATATCAAGCAGGTAAAGTAATTTTTGCAGATTCTGAGAATGCATTTGATATAATAACAGGAATTTTTTTCAGATATCCAAATATTCAGGTTATTTCCTAAATCACCAATGGCCATGGTAAAATGTAATATTGAATAAGAACTCCTCATTTGTCTGTAATATAACTAGATACTCCTGCTTTGGTATAGAAGGCCTCATGATAAAGGAAGAATCCTAGACTACTCAAATTTGAAAGGGTTTTACATAAAATACAATCCAGGGGTCCCTGGGTGGCTCAGTCAGTTGAGTGTCCAAGTCTTGATTTCTGCTCAAGTCATGATCTCACAGTGGTGAGATTGAGCCCCATGCTGGGTTCCACATCCAGCATGGACTCTGTCTGAGATTCTCTCTCTCCCTCTGCCCACTCCCACCCCTCACTCACATGCCCTCTTTCTCTCCATCTCTCCAAAATAAAGTATTTTAAAAAATTGTAATCCAAATATTTCCTGTTGCAAATGTGAAAATTGATGTCTAGTGAGATTAAATGGAAAAAGTGACAAGATTAGAATAAAATTATTTTAATTACTCAATATATTTCTCACTTTGTAGAAAGTCAGTAAGCTCATTTAGTGCTTGATGGATGGAGACAAAAATTTTATCCTTCCACTTAAATATATATTTCAGTATTTACATTTATGGAGGAGTGGGGGGAGAGAAAGGAAGAGAGAGAGAAAGAAACTCTTTCCAGCCTTGTTGAGAGGCACTCAAGACCACAAGATTAACAATATAAATCTTTGATTTCAAAAAGTTTACTAGTTGAGAAATGAATACACAATTAACCAAAATATGGGGAAAACAGACAAACGCTACAAAACATAGGATGATATGGAGGAGATAATATTTAAGAACTAAGCTAAAAAGAGACATATAATTATAAATGGATTCTTCTGAATTTGTGCTATTAGTGGTTGTGAAAAAGTAGACTAATGCATGTATATACAAAGATTGACGCCAATCATCCTGTCAAGGGAAACACTCAATGGATGCTTTGTCATCATTATCAATTAAATATCCTGGGAACCATTTAAAAAGAAATGCTGAGGTGGCCCTAGGCCCTCTTACAGTGAGGTCAGTTAGAGCCTTTATGCAATCTGTGACCATGGAATATGTCTTGATAAATCAACGTTGATATTTTAAACTGTCATTGTACACTATTACATATAATTTAAGCATACCAAAAATATAGTTCTATCATTTATGATTGTTGTTCTTCTTAAAGCAAGGTCCCATAATATATATATTTTAGTCCCATAATATTTTTAACCAGCTCCATTCCCCTTAGTTTCTTAGACAATCTTATTTGCAAAAGATATATATTTGCATGAGCACCCATTTTGATGGTAATTTTGTGAAAGGATACCTGAACTAAATTTTTGGCAGTGTCTGTCTATTTGATCCATTAAATCTGAATATTTGTCCACATCCACATTCATCAGCCAGTTCATCAACTGCTAGTGCTTTTATTTGGTATAATTATTACTTTTTCCTATGACTTGCATTGTCAGAGGTACAAGAAATTTTCCTACGAGAATTCTTTCCAGCAATATTCAACAACTACAAGACCAATTAAATCTTGGTAGACAGTAAGTGCCTTTTTGCTTAGTTTTGTTTGTTTTGTTTTCCCCCATTCAATATTTTATGAGCAGTGACACTTTCAGAGGAGGTAACTTATTTTTATGACATAACATGAATTTCTACATAATTGAGCCTCCTAGGACCATCTGCCTCTGGATTATGCCATATAATATAGCATTGGATACAAAATTAACTCATGCTCACAAATAATTCTATAGTTGAAATGCAGATTTCCAGCATCTTCCATCTAAGAGAATATAATTGCCATGATGCTTGTATTATACAAGGTATTAGAGGGATATGTCTTATCAGTGCCAAATGCTTATACTTTCCATTATTGTAAGTCAAGATGTGTATCTCTTCTGATTCTATGTTTAAAAGTTTTAATTATGTAGCACACAATGATTGGTAGTAACAGTTAAGCAATTTATGGCAAAGCTCTTCTCCTTGTATCCATGGTGTTCATTTCCAGGATGCCAGTAACGATGTTTTGCAGTAATGAACCAACCAGTTACCAGGGCAACTGCATTCATTCTTTCAGTCAACAAGGACCACAGAGCCATGTAATGAGCACCATGTAATGAGTCACTTCCAGGTATTGGCAACATAACAATTAACAAGATAGAGAAAATTTCTGTATTCATGGATCTTGTATGTGACTCTGCTAAGAATTTACCTTGGTTGTTTCTATTCCTCTGAATGTGGGAACTTTATTTATTGCACCTAAGATATTCATTTTAATCATTATTTTTACTGATATTATGTACATAGTAAACACCAAAAAAAGATGACATGAATGAATAGTACTGATAGTAATTTTAGCTTGGCCATCCAGCTACTTGCAATTCTGGTTTTGTTATTCCTTTAAATGATCCTTTCATCTTTGCTTTCTTAAGGCAATTTGTGATTTCCTAAACCAAAATAGTAAGGATGAAAACTAATCTTTAACATTTTGAAACCGAAGGAAGTGAAGAGAATTCAGTACTCTTAGAGAATTATCTGGACTCTGCTAAACACAGGTTATGAGTTTGGAACCAAACTTTTAGCTCCAACAATTTAGCTTCTTTTCATATGAAAAGTGTAGTGTGTTCTTTCAAATCAAGGTGAGATGATTTATTTTAAGTAATGGATTGCTCTGCATAATTTTAATGTCTTCTTTGGAATTAAACACACAAATATATACATGGATGCACACATATTCCATCTCTGTACCATTTTACACATGGATAAAAACATGAAGCACCCAGATAAAATGATAGAGACACTTCGGTATAGATAACTATTCTGATGCTACTTAAGGCAATGGAAATGTAAAATTACTTTATTGTAATTTTGTCTTCATTCTGATATTTATTTTATCTACTGTTTCCCACACAAATAACTGGATCTTCTTTTAAAATGGCCAAAAGTATCCTTTGGTTTTGTAAATTGAGATAATGGTACATTTTGGTCTGTATAGATTTATTTGATCTTTAAATTCATTATTTTTACTAATGGAGCAGAGGATTTATTAAGAAGATCTGGTCTCCTGAGGTCCCTATTTTTGTCACTTAGGGGGTCCCCAGTGTTCAGACTCAGTAGTTTGGTATTTGTGATATTTTGTGATAAACTGCTGCCTAACTTTCCAATCTTCTCTTTATTCCGCACATAATGAAACTCTGGAAATCTCTCAGATTTACAAATTCTTTCAGAGCTCTGTGTCCTGGCATATTTGTACTCTCTGCTTAGACTATATTTCTTTGGGCTTAATTTCATTTTACCTGCCATATTCTGCATAATTTCCCCAAACCCCGTGACCCCAGAATTAAATTTGCCTATACGCACATTGAAGGAGGCTTAGCCATAGTGATGTCTGCTCAATGAAATTTTACTTACCAAGTCCCTGTACGATCAGTACAAAGGAAATATCTAACTTTGGGAAAACAATATGTCTACTTCTCCCAAATTTTTAAAGTCAATAGAATGGAAAACATCAGGAAAAGCAGTAGTTCTCAACTCTAAGTTTGGAAAGCTTGAACTTTGCTTTGTAATGACTCCACCCTGAAAATTCCTTCCTCAAGTTCTCCTAAGCCAGAGACAGATCCTCTCAAAAGTCTGCCTGATTATGTTTCTCATTATATTCACCTTTACTTTTGTCTCCTTATGTCTCATCAAAGGAAGGAAATACTACAT
>ML105889.1:20386-39274 GCA_003697995.1 Taxidea taxus jeffersonii | reverse complement strand
CGTCCTAGGATCGAGTCCCACATCGGGCTCCTTGCTCGACAGGGAGCCTGCTTCTCCCTCTGCCTCTGCCTGCCTCTCTGTCTGCCTGTGCTCGCGCTCTCTCTCTCTCTCTAACTAATAAATAAATAAAATCTTAAAAAAAAAAGAAAAAGAAAGCAAGTGGAGCTGTCTTGGGAATAGCAGTTGAGAACATTAAAAGAGCCCCGTTCTGATACTGCTTTCTAGACTTACGCGTGTGTGTTGGGGATTTCTCTGTACCAGTGGGAGGAACTGTGGTTGCGAGCGTGATTTGACTTACTCTGTAAATCCCAGGCATTTCAAGGATGCTTTATAAAATGAAACTGTTGTATTCCACTTCATTTCACATTTGGTGCTTTTCCACTTGGCCCACTATGAAAATGTTGCCACACACTTTGTAGCTCGAAGGCTAGAATGAGAAGTTAGTAATTTTAAAATGTAATCACTGAAACTAAGTGAGGGGGGGTATTTCTGTTTGTCTTTAGTTCTCTTCCATTAAGGAACTGCTAGGGATTAATTTTTCTCTGGATTTTGTTAACGTAATTGGACTTCAGTTCTTACTCATTCAAATCCAATTTTAAATATACGTACATGTATCCGAAGGAGAAAATGGAGTGACGACCATTTTCTCCTTCAGATACATGTACGTATGTATGAAATGTACATGTACGTATGAAAATGGTCGTCACTCCATTTTCTCCTGTGGAGTACTAGAGATACTTTTCAAGTAGTTTTTTAGTTAGGGTCAATAATGCCATGTCCAGAGATCATCTTAAACCATAAGCCCCTGTCTTGCTTATAGTAGAGAGTCTAGTGCAGGGTTCATGGCTTAGGGTTTCCCTAGAAGAAGACCCTGAGACAAGGATTTGTGTGTAAATAGTTTATCTGGGAGGTGATCTGACATGTACAGGGGAGTGAGGAGGCCAGAGGGGAGCTAAGACAGGTAAGGGAAGGGCTCACTCTTGTTCGTCACGGCTTGAGGACTGCTGTAGAGTGGACTGGAGTATTAATTCCCCAGCATTTCTGACCTTCCCCTGAAGGTCTTGACTGGAGGAAGATGGCAGGCAAGGAGATGCAGGTGCTGGTAGCCACACGTTGGGTTAAAATGGTGTGGTATCCAGGGGCTACAGTTGGGGAGAGTGTGAAGGAAGCCTTCCTAGCTCTGTTACGTGGTTGGGACCTGGGGTGCTTTCAGATGCCCTTGAGGGTCTTTAGTGCATATGTGGATCTGTGTGTTCCTTTGTGTCTTTAGGTTGTCCCCAGCCACAGAGAACAAGCTCCGACTGCATTACCGCAGGGCCCTCAGGAACAACACGGACCCCTACAAGCGGGCCGTGTACTGCATCATTGGCAGATGTGACATCACCGACAACCAGAGCGAAGTAGCTGACAAGACCGAGGACTACTTGTGGCTGAAGGCAGGCGCTGCTTCCCTTGCCTGAGCGGGGCATTCACCCCTTCCCTCTCCTCGAGTTCTGCATGCAGCTTGTACCTGCTTAATGTGTGACACCAGCAGGCTGCCAGGGCTAGTAGATTTCCTGTCTCCTGACCCTGTTTTCTGTTGTCTGATTCCCACGGCCATTAGCACAGCCTCGAGCTGCTGAGCAGCCACAGCTCTGCACGCCTGGCTCAGGAAGTAATTTGTACCAATGCGTGTGTTTCTCTTGGGGCTTTAGTTGAACCAAGTGTGTTTTGATGACGACGGAACCAGCTCCCCACAAGACAGACTCACTCTTTCACAGTTCCAGAAACAGTTGTTGGAAGACTATGGTAAGATATCCTGAACAGAACCACCTTCTCTGTGTGGTCACCCTAAGGCCACAACTTAGCTTTCCTCTGGGAAAGTCCTTCATCTCTGAACTCGGGATCTTCAAAGCCTAACACAACAAAACAGTGATTTTTAAATTCAAGTAGAGGCCATGTGAGCTTTAGCAGTGTACGTTACTAATATGGTCATATACAGTAAGCTCTTCTCCCTAGTTCTTTGAACTGCCCCGGTAGACCTTTGCTCGGGGACAGACACAGCGAGGACTTGGCTGTTAGTTCCTTGTGGGTCTCGTAATGTCTGTATCTGAGCACAGATGAGGGGGAAGTAGCTCCCCTTCTTCACTGTGTAAGAATTCTTGGAAGAAAAGATCCCGACCCGTGGTCAGCATTTGTTGAATTCACACACCCGTGAATCAACTGAAGCCTCTTTGAAATCTTTCTTCCTCTCCTTGTTGAGTGCCTCTTACCAGGGTGAAGGGGAGCAATGGCCTCTTTGATGTAGCATTTTAAGGGCCTGTACTCTGTTGCTCTCCCGCCTGGTGTAGGTGGTCTGGGTTTTACAGCACCACTCTACTTGCCAGTTGTGTTGTGAGGGCTGGAGAAGGTTGTGGAGCCAGGTCGTGGTTCCCACGGCAGTCCACTGTGTCTGCCAGGGCCCCTTCATCCCGCCAGCAAGGGCTTCTGCCTGGGGTCAGGGCTGCTGATCGCCTGACTCCTGAGTCTGCTTTGTCTCCTGGCCCCCAGGCGAGTCCCACTTCACGGTGAACCAGCAGCCCTTCCTCTACTTCCAAGTCCTCTTCCTGACGGCGCAGTTCGAAGCTGCCATTGCTTTCCTTTTCCGCATGGAGCGGCTGCGCTGCCATGCTGTCCATGTGGCACTGGTGCTCTTCGAGCTAAAGCTGCTTTTAAAATCCTCGGGACAGAGTGCTCAGCTCCGTGAGTATTTGTCGGCAGTGGCGTCACCCTAACATACAGGTGGCAGCAGACATGTAACTGCAGCTGGCAGGGATCTGGGCCAATGGTCCGAAGCCGCCTAGAGCATTGTAGACAGCACTGTACAGAATGCCAGCCCTGTGGCCAGTCAGGCTCCCTGTCCAGTGTAGTAGAAGATGCAGTCCCTAGAGTCGGGAGTCGTGTTCCTGTTACGGCCCTAACTGAACACCCCAGTAGCGCCCTTCTGTGCATGCCTGCCTGGGTGGGAGGGTAGAGTCAGAAGAGAGGCAGGAGAAAAATGTGGATGAATGCCTACAGATTTCTTAGCAGTGCAACACAATCGCCCCAGAGCACACGCCATAATGAGAAACCAGTGTTCTAGCAATTTACTACAAAGTGCCATTTCCCCCACTTTGTGGAAAGAAATGGAGGACAGGGTACCGAAGCTTATTGGAAAGTGTTGGCCAGGCTGCAGGACTAGATGCTGCTGGGGGGTTGGATTCCCGTAGCCCCTGGCTGCTGGGTCAGAGGGGCAGTGTGGGTGTGACCATATCTGTCCCCCACGGTGCAGTCAGCCACGAGCCCGGTGACCCTCCCTGCGTCCGACGGCTGAACTTTGTGCGGCTACTTATGCTCTACACCCGCAAGTTTGAGTCGACAGACCCTAGGGAGGCGCTCCAGTACTTCTACTTCCTCAGGTGAATCTCGCTTTTGACCATTTACTTGAGCTGGTTTGGTTTCTGGCATCCTGAGAACTATCAGAAGCCTCAAGGCCATGCCAGAAACCATGTTGCTTTTGTCCCCTTCCAGGGACGAGAAAGATAGTCAAGGAGAAAACATGTTTTTGCGCTGCGTGAGTGAGCTTGTGATAGAAAGTCGAGAGGTACGTCAGACCCTCTTCTCTCCCACCCACGATTTGCAGTGCACATGCGCATGCTACTGTGTGGTCCCTGCAGGATGGCTGTGGTGGATATGGTCTGGGGGGTTCCATTCTCTTGGGTTTCTTGGTTTCTGATCATGAAAATACTGATTCAATCTCACTGTGTCCTGGTTTATGTAACACTTTTCCTACTTCCCCTCTTTTCTTCCCCCTCCTACATATCCAGAGAATTGGGGCTTATGCATATATTCTTGTCCAGTAAATTGAGTAAACTTTTTGTCTCCACAGTTCGATATGATCCTTGGGAAACTAGAGAATGATGGAAGTAGAAAGGTGGGTTAAATGCACCCATAATGATATGTTAGTTGGCAGTTAGGGTTGTATAATTGTCAAAAGAATGTAGTTAGACTTCAGGACTCAGGATGCAAATTTGATTACTGATTACAAGATGCAAATTACTTAGTTTAAAAAACAAAGAATGAAAATCACAGGCCACAAATAATGCCCTTGATTTTAACACACATTTATATTTCTCTGTAAAACACATAAATTGATGATGAGGTAGCTTTTTGGTCGTTAGTAATCTCTACACCCAATGTAGGGTTTGAACTCACAACCCAGAGATCAGAATCACACACTCTTCTGACTGAGCCAGCCAGGTGCTCTGATTAGATGGTTTTTTTATTAAGTCCTGAGGACTCATGTGTTCATACCTGCCATTTTTTGAGCCAAGAAGACCACATTTCTGCTGTTCTTGGCTCAGAAAATATGCAAGGAAAGAAATTGTTTAGTGCACCTACTGTCCCCAGATAGTAAAGTTAGCAATGTGCTTGACCTCTCTCAGAAGGTGGTTTGTGAGGGCTCAGAACTTCACACTGACCCCAGAGATACAGCTGTACCTGTGAGCCTTAGTAATTCCCCACGCCGCATCACACGTTTGGGGAGGCCTGGCGGAGGGGCAGAGGCCTGGGTGTCAGAAACCATTCACCTTGGGCATTCTCCCTGTGGCCTTGGACACCGGCCTCTCTCAGAGACTCACTTTCCTCCCTGGTAAAAATGGGTGGCTTGAACCCAGCAATCTCAGGATGAGCTCATAAGGCTCACACTCTCCAGCTCAGAAGAAAGGCCAGTGACCGTGCCGGTGACAATGGCCATGCATCTTGAGCAGTGACATTTGCCAGGTGCTGTGCTGAATGCTGTATAGGTATTTTCTGATTTAGCCACCATGATGATAATCCAACAAGGTGCATTTCAAGAGGAAATGGAGGCAAAAGAGGCTCATTTCCTTGGGATCACACAGCTGGTGTTTGGAATTTGACCCCAGAGCCCATGCTCTTCACTCTTCTTTGCTCCCTCCAAGGTAGAAGGAGCAGGCCATCCTAGCTCTTCTGTGCTTCTTAAGACCTCTTACATGCTCCTGACCATTGGCTGCTGGTGATTGTAGATGGTGATCTTTTAAAAAAATATCCTGACACCCCTTGCTATATATTTTTTCAGCACTGAGTTTCTTTTGCCATCTGTCTTAGAAAGGAAATCCAAAATCTTTCTGATATTTTATGTGAGCCTCCTGATTCTTCTACTTAGTGCCTCATCAGCAAATGTAAGATCATTGGCTATTTCACCTACCCTCTGGATCATTTTGGACAGTTAACAAGCACAGATGTCTTATTGCTGGCTCCTCTGTGCTGCCTGTGAGTCTCCTTCTTCATGTGTCCTTTCCTTGGTCCCTTTCATGTGTTTAATAGGATCTTATATCTTCAAGAAAGCCAGAGTCTAGCTGATGACATACATGCATTGCCCAGGGCAAGCATTTTCAGTAAAAGTAGTTTTCAGATCCCAACTGCTTCTCTGTGTTTAAAATAACAGCTCTGTGCTCCTGTTTCTCTCCTCCTCCCCCTCCATAATTTGTCTTGTCAGCCTGGTGTCATAGATAAGTTTACTAGTGACACAAAGCCTATTATCAACAAAGTTGCTTCCGTGGCAGAAAATAAAGGACTTTTTGAAGAAGCAGCAAAGCTCTATGACCTTGCTAAGGTAAAATGTGCCCTTTTCCTTCTCCTTACTTAATAGATTTGTCAGCCTTTGGCATTAAACGCACAAACGTTTTGACGATGCACTGCTGTACCATACCACTGCCCTGCTGAGGCATTGTCTCCTAGTGCTTAGGCAGCTAGTGATCCGGTCAGGGTGAAATTCCCATTTTACAGAATTATTTCTGCCCATAAGGTATTTCTGGCCAAATAGGAGTAACATATTGCAAGGATATCCTGCAGGCAGTGAGCTCTAGTCTCATTTGGCAGCAGAATAAACGTCCATCACATTTCAGTGGTGAAACTTTGGGTGAAAATGCCTTCCTGCTTACCCTTCTGGTAGCCACAGACATGCTGGTGAGCACTGTGTGTTAAGGAAGGAAATGACAGCTGAGGCGTTTTGAGAGAACTAGAATAAGTATTTCGACATTAAGAACATATGGTGACTGCTGATCATTGTGTGGCCTAAAAAAGATTATGTTCTTTCTTTTTAATAAACTGAGAAAAGTAGGCCAAAAGAAGGTTTATAATTCATTTTCTTAAATTTAAAGATGTTTTGATTGGGTTCTAATTAAGATGTAGAAAAATGTACAAACATTAAGCGTACAGCTTGGCGAATTTTCTGTGGGTATATATCTAACCATCATCCAGATCAAGATACAGAACCATTTTTATCCATCATATCAGAAAGTTCCTTCTTTGGGTTATTTTATTTTCCCTTTTCTCTTTTACTGGTTATTTAACCGGTTCCTTCTTTAATATTAAAACAATTGAACAGAATGCTGACAAGGTGCTGGAGCTGATGAACAAGCTACTCAGCCCCGTCGTGCCCCAGATCAGCGCACCACAGTCCAACAAGGAGAGGCTGAAGAACATGGCACTCTCTATCGCGGAACGGTAAGGCTGAGAGCTGGCTCCGAGGCTCTGCGGGGGCCCAGAGCCAGTGCCCACCAAATGCACCCTCAATTCTACTAGTCACATCAGGTAGTCTCCCAGAGACTCCCCATCCCTCCAGGACTGTTGAGAGTTCCTGTTTCCCCACTATCAGACTTTCAGAGTTTTGCTAGAAAGCAGGTGTGAAAGCATATCTCAACATTCTAACCCTGCACATAGGGTTTAATTCTAGGCATTGTACTCCTCTATAGGCTGTTAGCAGCTGTCTCCAAGACATTTTGGGACAAAGCTAGTGATGGCTCGATAGGGAATTCTTAGAGGTGGTAGTAGCCAGTGTTTAAGAATGTACCTTCCTTCCTTGGTGAGATAACTGGGTTATCAGACTTTAACTGATGGATCTCCCAGGCTGAGGCAGCAGTCATTACTTTTTGTGCCCTCTACAGATACTCCTGATAAAGTGACCCAGAGAAAATTGGGTTGGAGATGCTTTCCTGAGGGAGCACAGAAGAACACTCCTTACCAAACAATTCATTTAGTATACAGCCCCCAGTGGTAGCTGCTGGGCTTTTGGCCCATCAGAACCTCTCACCCTTCCTGGAGATTTGGATGCTTGAGGTGGGGGCCGAGGCCAGAGAAGTGTGCTTCATGCAGAATGTTTATAGATGGATTCTTTGCAAATCCACCATCAACTTCTTGGCCATTTGAAAAGAAGCACTACTTTCCACTCCTTAATTCACCTCATCTAGAGATTTCAAGAGATTTTGACATTTTCCAAATGCTGTTCTAAAGTTAGAAGTTGTGCAGAAATTCATAATTACCCCTGTTGCCCGTTCTTTGTTTTTTGTCTTTCAGGTATAGGGCTCAGGGAATCAGTGCAAATAAATTTGTGGACTCCACATTCTATCTTCTGTTGGACTTGATCACCTTTTTTGACGAGTATCACAGTGGTCATATCGACAGAGCCTTTGATGTAAGTTTTAAGAGGGGTGTTTGAAGTGCAGGTTAATGTATGCCCTTGGAAATTCAAAACACTTCATGAGATTCATTTAAAACAAAGGAAATGTTACCACATTCTTTGCCTATTAATTAAAGAAGACAAGCATGATCCTAGGAATTGAAAGGAAATTTTTGTGTTGCTCTTTTTTTCTTCTTTTTTTCTCCCTTATTCCTTTCCCCAGTAGTCTGAAAATGGAGGCTTCTCAAAGTAACTTGAAATCTCTGAATTTTGTAATTGCCTCAGAAAATGAGATTAGGAATTAAGTTAGCAAATTAGAATCAAAGCCTTTGTGTGGCAGGGGAAGCAGCATTTTCTAGCTGCTGACTGTGTGTTTAAGGAGATGAAATGACTGTGATGGTTGTATCTTATTGGGCTGGTGGGGTTTTGTTTTAAACAGATAATTGATCGTTTGAAGCTGGTGCCCCTGAATCAGGAAAGTGTGGAAGAAAGAGTGGCTGCCTTCAGAAATTTCAGTGATGAAGTGAGTCCTTTTCTTCCTGCATTATGGAATTTTTTTCCTCCTTTTCTGCTGAAAGCTTTTGTTTTAATGTAGCTGATAATGGTAAGAGTCCTTGTATGGTAACCACCCAGACTGCCTGAGTCCAATTTCAGATATCCTGGGTTGGTTTTTCTGTGAGTTCACCTGTCCCCATCAGATTATTGTCCAAATTCCTGACTCAGAAAACACAGTCGCCTTAGTGATTAGACATTCTTGGGGAAATAGATTTCTGGTTGATCCTGTGAGGTTTGTTTTAATTCTGTATTACTGACTTGTTCTAGATGGTGTCTTGGTGCTGAACTCTGCCCTTGAGTGTCTGAAACACGCTCCATGATGTACTTCCTTCCTTCCCTTCTCTGAACTGTTTTGTTTTGAGAAGCAGAGCAGTGACCATGGACTCAGTTATCATGAGCCCATGACACCCAGAGCCACTGTCTCTCTGAATGGTTTCTAGCACATTGCTACCATCTAGCTCAAGGGTAATCAGTTGGGCTGCACACTGGCTTACCAGGAGAGCTTTTAAAAAAGTCTTCATACCCAGGCCCTACTCCCAGAAATTGTGGTTTCTCCGATCTGGACTGGCCTTTCCATGCAGCTGGGATAAAACTCTTCTGTAGAACCATGGACACTCAGGGCCAGCTGCCTGGTTCTGGGGTGTCATGAATAGTGTTTCCATTTAAAGCTGTTACTCCCTAAGCAAATACCTTTTGTGAAAACATGTTTCTGTTTTAGAAGAAGAAGGGAGGCCAGCTTCTGCCCATGTTGCCAGCTGTTGTGCTCCCAGTTTAGAAGGTCTTACCCCTTGCCCACCTGCCCTTCATACCTGCTGTCAGTTCCGCCCCAGACCCTTGCCCTTTTATTGTTTCTTGCCTTCCCCGGGATGGATTGTTCACTGCATTGGGGACTGAAGCGGTGCACCTCCTAGGCACTGCCCTTGTAGGCACTCCCAAGGACTCTGCTAGGGCTGTGCACATGCGATGGAGATAGTCTGGCAGGTGTAAGACAGTGGGGAGTGGTAGGGACTGGAGAACTAAAGTGTGCCTCCCTACCTACTGACGTTGAAATCCAGACTGCTTTTGGTAATCACTCTTCTGGCCAGTCCAAGCGTACGTGGTGGCCCGACAATGTCAGCATGCATTTGGCTCCTGCCCTCACTTAGGAGGGGAGGCGTAAGGAAAGGAGTAGAAGAGTTACCCACCTCACCAGAGCAGCCTTGCCTGAGTTTTGCTCTCACACTTGACATTTCAGTGCCATTGGCTACTTTTTGGTGACTCTGTAGTTCTCTACCTGGCAGCTGAGAAGTGATGTGCCCAAGTCTGACTGGAGCGTGTCCCTCTCCCCCAACACAAACACACACACACACACACACACACGCTTGTTCTTGGCCCCAGGGCTTGGCTCTTTTTCCTTTACTTCGTGGTTTTTTTCTCTGTGCAGATCAGGCACAACCTCTCAGAAGTACTTCTTGCCACCATGAACATCTTATTCACACAATTTAAGAGGCTCAAGGGGACAAGTCCATCCTCGGCATCCAGGCCCCAGCGAGTCATCGAGGACCGTGATTCTGTAAGATCCCAGCTTGGACCAGAACCATCGCTGAGAACCACCTTTCTGGTCTGCCATCTGTGGCACCTCATGAGACCCTTGCTCCTGACCCCAGATGCTCTTTTTCCTCATGCTTAGCAGCTGGGTAAACCCTGTGTCAGGAGTCTCTCAGAAGAAATTGAACTTAATGGGATTACTGCTCTTCTCAAGCTTTTAAAAAAAAAAAAAAAAAGTGAAATCTGCTAATATCACTCCTTTTTTTTTTTTGAAGAGCACATGTGTAAGCCATGGTTTGGGGAGTGGGATGGGGCAGAGAGGGAGAGAGAGCATCTTAAGCAGATTCCATGCTCAGTGTAGAGCCCAATGCAGGGCTCGATCTCACGACCCTGAGATCATGACCTGAGCCCAAATCACCCGACTCAGCCACCCAAGTGCACCATGCAAATATCACCTTTTAAAAAACCAAACAGTACCAGTTTGCAGTGATTCCATAGGAATGTCCTATGCATTTTAAAATGGGAAGGTTATTTTATGAGTCTTAGCACTTTCCCCAGAACTATAAGTACTTTGGCCAACACATGAATTTGATGCAAACCCTTGTTTCTGTTCTCATCTGAGCCTCACAGTGACCCCAGAGAGGTCCCAGTGGCAGTGATTGTTAATCCCCATTTTACAGCAGAGGGAACTGAGGCCCAGAGTCAAAAAGCAGTTTGCTTTTGTGGTCCCCTCGCGGGGAGGTGAAGGAGCCATGTCTGGAAGTGTCCCTTTCCACTGCCTGTGGGTCAAGCCAAGTCCGGGTAGAGGCCTGGGACTCACTAGCATATGTTGTCTGGTTGATTTGATGAAAAGAAAAGGGTGTTTGACCCAATTAGGAGTACCTTTCCCTTGACTTCCCAAGTAGTCTTCTGCCTCCAAGGGTGTCTCGGCTCTCAGCTGTGACTCCATAGGCACTATCATCACTGTACTGCTGTCTAGTGAGTGAGGGTGGAACTTTGCACCTTCAGCAGCGTGGAAGGCGATGCTTGGAGTGGTCCACTGGTGGTAGGCCCATCCATGTGTGCCCCGAGGCAGCGGCTGGTCTGCCATCCACCCTTGGGCAGGCAGGAGCCTGAAGCACATTGACTGTAAATGTCAGGAGGTTCTCATGAAATAAGTGGGCTCACCGTGCTGGACCTTGGCAGGCGAGTGTTGAAGTGGTGGATGTTTCTGGTGCTCTATGTGCTACCCACAGGCCAGAGGAGGGCTTTGCCAAAGAGTAGAGCCGTGGCCTGGCAGGCCACTGTCCCACATTTGAAAGGAACTGTTTCAAGACCAGTTGAACTCACATTCTGTGTGTCTTAAGCTCTCTTTTTTAGGCACTTAGTTTTTAAGTATCATGAATAAAGCCATTCTGTCTTCCTCTCACCCATTATTCCCTTTTTATGAAAGATAGGGATGAGTAGGCATCCCTTGTGTAAAAGCTGCCTAAGGAGTGGCTTCCTGGCTTATAGTGCAACGCTGCCCAGTAAGGGGATGAACCCCTTTGCCTGAACACCGTAAAGTTTATGTCAAGTAGCTTCAAATCAGGCATGAAAGCCCATGCACTTTTATACACTTTTACTTATTTATTTATTATTATTTTAAAGGTTTATTTATTTGACAGATCACTAGTAGGCAGAGAGGCAGACAGAGAGAGGGGGAAGCAGGCTCCCTGCTGAGCAGAGAGCCCAATTCGGGGCTCTATCCCAGGACCCTGAGATCATGACCTGAGCCGAAGGCAGAGGCTTTAACCCACTGGGCCACCCAGGCACCCCCCTTTTATACACTCTTAAAGAAAATCTAATGGGTACTCCTCATCATAAATGTTTCTTTTGGTTTGGATATTAATTAAGACATACACTTGCCAGTTTATTTCACATATCAGGCTTTCAGTTTTCTTCTTGAATGGTCCTTAGGAAGCCTAGGAAGTGACCCTTGGGTTTTCCTTAAAAGTCCTGTTACTGGTCTAAAAGATGTTTGTAGACTCTCCCTTTCTACTCCAGATACTGTCTCCTTTCTTGCTGCTGTAAGCACCCAACGTGTCTCAACATGAGGCAACCTGAAGCTGTTCTTTTAAGTTTCTTTTTTCCAGAGATAGTGTTTTATCACTTGCAAATCAGAGTGAAAAGTTAATCTCCCTCTCCGCCCCCCCCCTTTTTGTTACTGGAATCACCTGAATTAAAATCTTTTCCCCTCCTGGAACATCTAAGAATCTCATAAGTATTATTGCCTAGGAAAATAGGGCCCAGCACTTGTGTCAGGAGGGAAGAAATGAGAGGAGTGAAAGGAAGGAAAAGGGAAGAAACAGGAGAGAAAGAGAGCTGGAATGGGACTGGACACTTGTGGGGCCCTGAAAACCTCAGATCAGAGGCAGGTAGGCAGAAACCAGCTGGGAGAGAGCAAGAGATGGGGAGCAGTAAAGCAGGCCGTCTGAAGCTCGGGGCTATGTCCTGAAGCCGGTCGCACGTGGCAGGCGAGGCAGCTTGCCTGGCAACTACGTCTGTCTTTTACTTAGTCCTTCTACTTAGTAGAAGAGCTTGGGAACTGGGGCCCCAGTGGACGACATTTGCTTCCTCTGCACCGTGCGGGCCACATGATAGTTGAGGGGATAAGACTGTCACCCACCCACCAGAAATCTGGCCCTGACACCAAGGGGTAGAACATGGAAGACCGTGGTGGTTGCTCCCCAGGTAGTGCCCTGACTTGGAAGTTCATCAGTACTCTTCTCTTTTCCCTTCCTCTTAGCAACTCCGAAGCCAAGCCCGAGCCCTGATCACCTTTGCTGGGATGATACCCTACCGGACGTCTGGAGATACCAATGCAAGGCTGGTGCAGATGGAGGTCCTCATGAATTAAGTGCCATGCTTTGAGGGGCTTCTGGGACTGCACGCTGTCAGTACCTCGGGCGCATGGGCCCACTGGGGTGGAGTTTCTGGTTTTGTTTCTGTTGTGTTATGTTTTGTTTTGTATTATGTATTTTTGTCAGCACCAATAAATTTCTTTGATTTGTATTTCTTTTCACATTCTTTTATTTTCATTGTTTTGTTTTGTTTTGTTTTACTTTGACATTTTTTTAAACTTTTTATTTGTGTGGGTGGAAATGTCTTCACTAGTGCTTGGGCCAGAGAATGATAATAGGCTTATATAGGCATCTGTGATTTGGTTAAAGTTGACCTTAAATGATTAAAAATTCACCCAAAATGAGCAAGGAAATGAAGCCTTTGGGAGTTGCTTTTGTTTAGACACAGTATTCCATATGGCAGGGTCACAGTTCATTTTTTACGTTTTCAGTTGTGAAAGCCTTGGGCGAGTTAGGATCCGTGTGAACTAACAAGCTCCATGCCCCCGTCTTCTCTTGGGCGTGCCTTGGGGTCTGGGGGAGCTAAGACCATCCTCCAAATCATCTGCTCTGATTCCAGGATTAATTAGTTTGCTGTTCTGTAGAAGTCATACTGGAGATGGAAACAGTCGTAGGAAAACTGCTTCTTTAAAGAGGAGCATCACAGGTATTCCAGCTGGAGCGTGAGGAAGGGCAGACCTTGGAGCTTTTCCCTCCGGAGCTGCCCTGCTGAGGCGCCTGCATGGGCCTGTGCACTCCCCTCTTCCAGAAGACTTCTCATAGAGCTCGCTTTTCCCTTCTCTGGTGGTCAGTTTCTCTACTTGGACAGCCCATCCTTCCCACTTTCTCACTCAGGAGGCCCACCGGCCAGGTGAGCTCATAGGTCACTTTCTGAGTGCTGATGTATGGAATTCAGCCACTGTTGGGCGTCAGCACTGAGGGTGCCTGGTCCCTGAGCAGAGGTTGGTCCCCCATCATGGGCTCTATTTCTCCCTGAACTGTGTACTGAGAAGAGAAGGATGACTGTTCCTGAATGGGCCAGGTGAGCTGCAAGAAATCAGGCAGTGGTCAGTGGAGCTGGTTTTACTGACTCTTCCTGAGGCCGGCACTCCCAGGATGATATTAAGATCCCAGAGTCTCCAAAGGTGCTTTTCCTTCTGAGAGAAGTTTCTCTTTCATCACAGGGCATGGATACCCTCTCTGTCCTGTAGTGATTAAAATAATTGTTAGCTTGCCTTTTGGGAAAGCATTAATCTTTCCCAGAGTGATAATGGGACCATCTGCTCTTCATCATTTGAAATCCATGATCCATCAAGGACGTGGCCTGAGGGTCGGCAGGGGCTGTGTCTGCCTTCCTCCTGTCCCACCTGCTCCCCCTGGAGCGCTTGTCTCCATTTGAGCTTCACTAAGAAAGTCTCAGAAGATGAGCCCCGCAGGGGACTTGATGTAGCAAGTTGTACCCTGTTGATAGGTGCTGAGTTATCTTTTAAACAAGTCTCCACAATTCGCTTCAACAATATTTTACAACAAGAGTACTCTGGACTTAGCATAAAGTGCGACCTCGTGTTCTGCTCTTAAATATTAGATCTTCCTCACAGACAGACCTGTAACAGTGCCACCAACGTGAGGAGGCTCAAGTCCTTCAAATACGTATTTGCTCCCCGGCTCACCACTTGTTCATCACGCCCACCATGAGAATTCATTGTGAATTTGCCCTTCCTTGCATCATGCCCTTCTGCTAGCTCCAGACTGGGGAACGGCTGAGCCCTGCATAGGGGTTTGGGCCCTCCGCCCTTCCACCTGTGGATGAGAACTTGAACTGCCCTGCTGGGGGAGCTGTGTGGAATTCAGAGGAAAGCTGTCCCTGATTGGCACCGAGGACTTGCCCAGAGAAAGCCATCAGTAGGAGAAATAAGATAACTGGGTTCATACCAGAAGGGCCAGACTCCCAAAGCAAATCCCAGTGCTTGTCCTACGGGCTGGTTCTGTGGTGACATGTGGCCTGTTTGGTGTAGAGACGCAGGAGACCAAGGCTGAGTTTGCAAGGCCACAACATAACAGGTTCCCACGTATCCATGGTTACAGCTTATGCCCAGAAATCATGATCCTGTGACAGGTCATTAGGTAAAAGTTCTTTTCCGCTCACCCATTCAGGGAACTAAATCCTTTCCCTTGACAGTGGTCCATGATCTTAGGACCGCTTATGCAGAGACAGAGATTCCAATCTTTTCCAGGGATGAGATTCCAATCTTTCTAACAAAATCAAGGGCACTTGGAGACTGACAGGGTTAGTGACTGCCTCAGAGTGGCTCATAATCAACTCACTGAGACACTCAAAGGGAAGTACTGACTCAATCAGGGTCCTTTTCAGAGGCCTGGAGATTGGATTTCAAGGATTCTGCTCCTTTTATTTATTTATCTATTTATTTTTAAGTAAATAGCTCTGGCTGCCTGACTTCAAAGGGAAAACAAGAGGAACTGGTGAGCTCTCTCAGAGGGGGTCCTTTGGTTTTAGCACTTCGGAGCTGGATGGCCTCATCCTTGAACAGAGTGTGCAGGCCCCGCCCCCCGCCCCCTGGAACTGACAAGCCTCCTTAGAGACTTCATGGCAGGACAGCTATTGGTGGTGACTCTTGATTAGGCATTTAAATAGGGTTTGGGTTACTTTATGTACATTATTGTAGACTTTTCCCCCACAGTACCCAGTATTTGCATATTTACCCTCCCAAATTGAGGACTGTTCACTCTGGATTATCTCCTCTGCCTGCTCTGTTTGAGCAAACTCTTCTGGCCAAACCCTTAACACTAAATCTAGCAATTATGGGCAGATCTGCCAACATCCTACCACCATAGACTGGCTTTCCACAGTCCTTGTTTCTCCATTAGGCATCAGAACTTTAGTTTAGCTCATTAGGTAGTTTACAACGCTGCCAAATTTCCTCACGCCGCTCAGGAAGTGACTCCAGCATGCCAGATGCCTGAATCAAACCCCAGGCTGGTGGGTTGCCCCAGGCCTGCCAAAGGGCTGGCAGGCCCCACTGACTAGACTCTCATTGAGCATTAATCCGCCATAGAGTTTGGGCCCCGTGTCCTGCAGACTGGGAGAAAATGTGCATGTTACGCTATCATTCAAATGCTCACTGTATATCCGCAAAATAAGGCTCTTGCACCTGCATTTTGGAAATGTCAGGAAGAAGACAGCAACTCATTAAATAGGAATTGTGTAGCCCTCAAGAGAAATGAGGCTTTGGCGGCGGGGGGCGTGGGGGTGGTGGTTCCTGAATGTCCCCCTTTTCTTCATTCTAGGCTGAATTCAGAAGTTACCTGTGTCCAGCTCATCTTCTGACCTTTTCACAGTAAAGTAGTATCCCTAACAGGGCAGGAAGAGAAGGGAAAGACATCTGTCTTCCTGCCACTTGTTTCTAACTGGAAAGGTTGGTGGAAAGAAACTTAAAACCAGTAACTAAAATGTTCTGAAAATGAAACTCAAGTGATCTGCACTTCTCGCCTTGTAGACGGCTGCTGTGGCTGGCTAGGATCCAGGGCCTGGCTGAACAAGGCCCAGGTGTCCGTGTGCCAGCCCAGGCTCAGCTCAGCAGCTCCAGAGCCCCTGCATGTGCTGGGCCCTGCTCCATCGCTGGGGATAGCCAGGGTAATCATGTTGCCCTCCCAAAATTGTTCACAAGTCTAAGAATGTGGCCTCTTTTCCCCCATTCTTCTCTTTGTCGCAATCACCTAAGTGGAAATACGGGTAATTTGAACTTGCTAACCCAGGAAGAGAGAAGAATTTTTTGTCCTAACCTTGATTTTTGAAATTACTTCTGTGTGCCTTCTGGGTATATAGCCCACAATGGATTGCTCAGCAAATTCTTGGCTTTGGCTTCCTGTGCCAGCTCCCTCCCCACATCCACATGCCTGGATTCAGACTCCCTTTTTCCAGGTAGGGGCCTTTAGTAGGCATTCAATCTGAAGGAACGTGGAAAGGAATGTCTTTTCTGGTCAGATGACACAGAGCCGATGTTTCAAAGATGGAAAGGTGCAGAGCTGCACAGTATGCAGGGAGATGTTGAGAGGAAGGGGGTAGAAATCTGATTTACTGTTAACAATAAAGGCCAGATCGTAAGGAAAAAGGAGGTAGGAAGGGCTGGCCAAAATCCAGTTTTGCATTGGCATACTCTCTTCCTTGCTGCCTTTACCCTTGGGATTTTTGAGAGTCTGTTTTTGGGGGATGGGAGGGTAAAAGAGTGCTTCAGACAGAGGCTTCTCTTTGAGTAGGAAGCAAGGAGCCAGTGATTGAGAGAGGACTTCTAGCAGAGAAACAGACATAACATGGCCCCTGCAGAGGCCCCAACCTACCTGGCCTAGACAGTCTCTTGGGTGGCATCCAAAGCTGCAGGGTCTTACAGCTAAGGAAGGCCCCTTCATCTGGGCCAGAGTTAGCAAAAATACAGGACACCCAGTTAAATTTAAATTTCCCACAAACAATAGGTTCTTATTAAAAAGATGTCCCAGTTTTACTTGGCTGTCCTATCCAAGCTAGCCTCTGCTGGCTTTTGCTGCCTGGAGGTGTCCAGGTTTGGCCGAGGCTCCAGGAGATCTCCAGCTAAATTGGATTACACTGATTTGTTGCACTGTTTGTGCTTCTGTGGGCTGCGGAAATGACAGTGAGATATGGAGTCACTTGAGAAGGCAGTAACCGGAATTCAGTTTTGAAGAGCCAGGCAGGCTGGCTGCGTGGGATGACTGCAGGCCCCCGTTGACCCCAGCTGCTATCATCTACTGGGTATTTTTCCATTAGGAATTTCAAATGTGTATTTTATAAATAGAGAAGAAGGAGGCAAAGTACAGCCTTTTCTCCCTTGGTCAGTAACTTTTATTAGAAACGCAGTGGGGAGAATTCTTTACTCGTTATTTCCTTTTGTCTTTGCTTTTCTGCCATTGTCGCTGTGTGGTGGTGTTTGTGGGGAGAAGGGAGAGGTGGGAGAGAGTGTGTGTTCTGCATGTTCCTCTCTGTAAAGTAACTACTGCCTTTACTCTGTTTAGGATGGTTCTTTCACCACCACCCCTGTCTATAGCCAGTAAATTTCTGGGATGTTCTCCCAAAATGCCAGGTGCTCCTTTTGTTCAGTCCTTCAGTAGAACAGAAACCTTTCTTGGATCTCCTTTCCTGAGAATGTTCTTAGCTGAGGCACAGCCTGGGGCTCCTCACAAGGCAGCAGAAGTGCCTCTTCTCAGCCTTTGGGGTTGACTGAGCCAGACCCCTTCTCCACTCCTTGCAAGGAAGGCTATGGCCTACCCGGGTCCCTGGGTCTGCGAAGATCCCAAGGGTCTGTGTAGGTACAGCACTCCCATCCCAACTCCGAAGTCTGGCTCTCCAAGTTCAGTCCCCTACTGGTCTCCAAGTTCAGTCCCCTGGTCAGGGGTCTGAGGAAGGTCAGAGTCTGGCTGGAGGTATGGTAGGGTGATTAGAGTCTTTGGTGATCATCCAGCATGTGGCATGTGTTCTGGGACTGGGAACTGGTTAAAGTCTGTGACTGTTTATTTGGGACTCTCAGTGGAAAGCCTTTGAAAGGGGGGTTGAGAGCCAGTTATTGGCCTTGGGGGAAGGGGAGGCAGGATGGGAGGCTATGTTTTGGTCAGATGGTGGGAGAGACTTGGGCCTGGTCACAGGACTGGGGTTTCTTTCCTTCTTTCTTTCTTTTTTTTTTTTTTTTAAGATTTTATCTATTTATTTGACAGACAGAGATCACAAGTAGGCAGAGAGTGGGGAGGGGGAGAAGCAGGCTCCCTGCCAAGCAGAGAGCCTGATGCAGGGCTTGATCTCAGGACCCTGGGATCACGACCTGAGCCAAAGGCAGAGGCTTTAACCCACTGAGCCACCCAGGCACCTCAGGACAGGTGTTTCTAGCTCTCTTGGACAGTATCTGCCTGTGTTTCTGACCTGAGGTGTGTTATCAGGGTCTGGGCTTAGGATTCCATTTGGGGATATGCAAATGACTGAGGAGGTAGGAGGGGTTCATATCTCTACACAAGGGGGCGACATTGTGCTGGTGAGAAGCTCTGGAGTGATTCTGCTCCAGGGGCTTCATGGCATGATGTTCTGTCCCTGAAGGGGCTTCCCAGGACAGTTTCAGCCCCCTCCGTTTGCATGGGGTCCCTCAGCTTGTTCTGGTCCTTGGAGCTTATGGCAAGCCATTTCCTGATGAGTCACCTGGGAATTTGGACCTCATACAAGTGCCGCACACCCCCTTGTTGGGTTTAATGGTCTCTCCCAGGACCCTGCAGCACCTCCCAGAGCAGCAAGTGAGCGAGGGAAACTGTCAGGGTGGTGGAGGCAGATGGAGAGAGGGCCCCTGGGGCAGAGAGTGGCCCCGTTGTCTGTCTGGGTCTCAGAGTTAGAGGCTCTACTGTGGAACCTTGTAAAAGGCCACCCAAATGAGAACCCATTGTTGGTCTGTGGGTGAGCCA
>ML105889.1:0-15386 GCA_003697995.1 Taxidea taxus jeffersonii | reverse complement strand
CTCGGTCAACGCATCTTTCCTCGAGCTTCTAGCTCTGGCTCTGCCATTCTCAGCCCTGGCTATGCATTAAAATCACCCAGGGAGCTCTTAAACTACTGATATCCGGGGCCCTGCTTCGAGGCCCTGCGCCTTAGTTGGCCTGGGGAGAGGCCTACATAGTGACTGAAGTTTTCTTTAAAAGCTCCCCAGATTATTCTCCCTGGATCAAGAACCCTTGTTCTGGCTGAAAGCAGAGGGTAGTCAAACTCTAGGCCTCTCTAAGTACGGGAGCCCCTCCCCCACTTCTCAACACAGGTTTTCAGTAAATCCTAGAATGTCTGAGGTATCCTAAATAGGAAGATAAAAACTCTGACTGGTTAGGGAGAATAAGCTTTGCACTGGAGCCCATTGGGTCAGCTTGCCCATCATGGACAAGGTCAAGGGCAGCTGCCCAGCACAGTCTTTCATGTTAGGAGGTTAACCAGAGAAAATTAACATCTGTTGAAGAGCAGCTTTGTGGGGGGGTGGGGGGTAGGGTGGGGCGCACATTTCATAGGAAAGCACAAGTGAATGACCTTATGACAACTGTGATTGAATCCCTATGAGTGTCCAACTGCCCCCAGCCTTCCTGCATCCACCACTGGCAGGCACATGCCTTGACGGGGGCTTGCCCTGAGTCTCTGTAGTGCACATGCTCCATGGTTCTGCTAACACCTCCCTAGGGGTCAGGACCCAACTTCCATTCCTAGCCCCTCAAACTCCCTGCTGTGGGGCTCCACACCCTGCAGGACTCCCACCCAGCCAGAGGACCCAATCTGGAGAGGAGATTCCCCTGGGATCGAACCCCTCTCCCCTCATTGGCACAAATGCAGCCTCAGTGGCAACTGTCACCCTGCACCCAACCCCTGGGGGTCAGGGTAACCATGGCAGGAGATCCTTCGGGATTCTGCCTTGAGACATAAAGGTGGTCAGCAGCTTATTTGAAGTATTGGGTGAAGAGGCAATGATGGAGGGAGGAGCCTGTCCCACTCTGAGCTTCTAGGATTCTCTGAATGTGTCCTGCCTTTACATGCCACTTTTGTCAAAGTCTGAGCTCTGATGACTGCAAAAGACCAAAGCCAACTCTCTTTGGGGTTCTACGTCCTAATCCTGAGCAACTCTTCCTATCACTTCTCCTGCACCCCAGTTTTGTTGTTGTTGTTTAATAAGCTTTAGCAGCTGCCCTTACCAGAAAGCACTGTCATAAACAGGTGGGGATGGCTTGGCTTTCTCCCACTTTTCTTTCCTGGTAGCTGAAGAGCTGGGATAAAATTATATACATTATTATTTACATTGCAGAGCTCCATTAATGTCCTCTAAAATATGTCTTTCACTCCCTCTCCTGATCATCACAAAGCCCACTGACTGAGAGGAATTATCATTTGATGATGAAACTAAGGCATACAGGGCTGAGGTCATAAGGTAGGTGGTGCAGAGCCATGGCCGGGTGTCTTTGGCTCACATCCTCCCCACTACCTCCATGTGTCTAGGGCTGGGCCCAGCTTGGGGGGCAGGATGGAGGAGCTGAGCACTGAAAGGCAGCTGTGTGATTCTAGGGCCCTTAATCCCAGCTGTAAGAGCTCCTGGGCTCCTTGAAAAGACCTATGGAAGAGTATTCTGATTAGAAATACACTATGGAATCCAGAATCCAGCACAATAGCTGTGATTTTCATATTGCTTTTAAGAAAAGCAAAAAGGGATACAGTAAACTTAGGAAAGCTAAAGATGTATTTAAAAATGAAAGGTTAGTCTCTAGAGCTCAGGGGTTGGAGCACTGGTCTTATAAAAGTGAGAGGCTGGGGCCAGGAGAGACAATGGGTTTGGCTTCTTGGTCTCCTGGAGAGCATGTTGGCAGAGCCATCAGGATAGAAGGACATGTGGTTGTATCTGTTGCTACAGAACTGAATTTCTGTTAGAATAATGGCTTCCGTTTGTGTTGGTGTGACTGGACTGACCTTGGGCCAGCCCTGCATTGGTGATCTGCTCAGCCAAACCTGGACGGAGGGGTAAATTGTTGCTGGAGATTCCTCTTCTTTATGAGAAACGGAAGAGGAGGAAAAATGAAATCTCACTCTTTCATTGACTACTGATCATAATCGAGCTTTTTGCCTTGCCTGCCAGGAAGCTCCAAGCTGACATATAACACCCTCCCTCCTTAAATGATTGCTTATTTCTTTTGACCTTTGTTCTAACTATGCTATTACATATATCCCACTCCACTGCCCCAGCCAGAGGCAATTGTCCCTCCTCTGAATCCAGGATTTATGCCCTCATGCCTTGGGTTATGGTTACTGTTGGCTTTGCCTCTTCTGATGAACTATATGCCTCTTGAGGATGGTGATCATGCCTTGTCCTTCTGTGTATCCTCCAAACTAGTCAGACTGTGTCTAATACATTATTAATTTCTACAATTACTTGTAGAACAAATGTTGACTCAACCGGTTTAAAAAAAAAAAAAGCATGTCTGACCACGAAGGAAAAGAACAAGAAGTCCCTCCTTTAACAATGGAAATATCTTATCAAATATCTTTTTTGCTTTAGCTGCCAGCAGCTTCATGGTACTTGAGCATCCAACTGCTAGAACGTTGTCTGGTAGAAGGACCAGTCCTGCCACAGGCATGCTTACATGGTCCATAGGCTTCGGAGAAATCTTTGTTTCTTGGGCCTGGCTGCTGGAGGGGTTGCAGTCTGGCCTCCGGCTCCCCAGGGCCTTCCCAGGGCCCAGCACCTCCATAGTTGTTCTGCCCCCCACCCCACCCCTGGCACCGGACAGAGTGTGTGTGTGTGCTTTCCAGTTTGTGAGCCCCCCACGGGCAGGGACCCCGCCTCCCTCCCTTGTTTGCAGCTCCAGCCCGGGTCCTGCACTGGCCACCTGCCGGGGAGGCTGTCTGCGCAGCGCTGGCCACCGTCCTGAGCCACGGAGCCGCATCCAGAGCAGGAAGCCGGCGGACCGCTGGTGTGGTGCTGCAGCTGGTGTTGTGAATCAGGCCGACGAGCAGCGCATCCTCTTACCCGGCTATTTCACGACACCAGGGTTGCATCATACCCATCCTCTCCGGGCGAGCCTCGTGGGACCGGGCGGCCACAGACGCGGGTGTGGGGCGACGTGTGGTGGGCGGGGGGGGGGGGGGGGGTCTTTGTGTGAAAGATTGGTCCCTTTGGTTCCCTGGGGCTCCGTCAGCCTGCCCCTCAGGATCACGCGGGGAGCCTTCCAAGAATCCGGAGCCCAGCCCCTCACCCCCTCCTCTGCCCCAGGCCCTTAGGATCTCCAGGGTGGGGCGAGAGAGTCTCTGTTCTTTAGGGGTTCCCGTGGGGTTCCCAAGCACAGTCAGGGGTGAGCCCGGGGCTCCTCACTGGGCTGCTGCCATAGCCCCTCCTGGCCCTCCTTCCCCTGGCCTTTGCCAGGTTTTCCTACTCAGGAATGATGCTGCCATTTCCCCCACACAGTCCCTTCTTCTGTCAAATGCCTGCCCTTCGTGAATCCATGTGCTGGTTCTGTCAGCTCTGCCTTCACAATATACCTCATCTCCCAACACCCCTCACCACCCCACCACCCACAGCTGCTCCCCTGGCCTGGCCACCACCACGGGGTACCTGCGGTGGCCCTTGACTAGCAGCCTTGCCTTCCTCAGTCCATCCTCCATACAACAGCCAAAGTGATCTTTGACGATTAGAAATCTGACCATCCCATAGTAGAGTAAAAAACTTCTGACCCTAGTTTCCAAGGCCCTATGTTCCCCCTTTCATGTCTCACACCTCATCTCCTGGATCCTTCTGCTCCACCATACTGACGACCTCTTTGCTATCTTGAAGCTCCAACTGCACTCTGATCCCATGGCCTTTGCATATGCTCTCCCCTCCATCTGGAAGCCCCAAACTTATCCCTATCATGTATGGGCAACTCCTTCTCATTGTTGGAGCTCAGCTCAAATTTCTCATTCTCAGAGAGGCCTAAATGTCCCTCCTAACTTTTTTTTTTAAAGCTTAGTTTTCTTAATAGCACTTATCATTAAATGTATTATAAGTATTGTTTGTTTATTTACTGTCTGTCTCCCCACTAGAATGTGAGCTCCAAGAGGGCAGGGTCTTTGTCTTGTTCTCCGTGGTGCCTCCCTTACCTAGCACAGGGCATGGTATGCAGTAGGCACTCAATAAATGTGTGTGAATGAAGAAACACCTTATATTTCCCCCCTTTCTTCCCTCCACCCTTGATCCCCATGGCATTGTGTGTTTCAGACCCAGACATGCCTTACCTTGCACTGACTCCAGACCCCAGAATCCCCTCCCTCTCCCAGGCAGTTGCCATGATCACCTAGTTGGCCTGTCTGCCAGGCAAGGCTATGAAATCCAGTGCTGATACACAGGAGGAGCCCAGTAAATGCTTAAGTGGCTCTGTGGCCTTGAAGACTGGAGGCTCTGAGGTCCAGAGGTTATAGCAGAAGCCCCCTGTCCTGACCATTTCAGCCCTGTGTCTGGGGTTTTCACTTCTAGGGAGTTTCCTGACCACTGAGCCCTTAGTTCCTTTTCCTGCCTCTGTTCCCCCCTGAGCAGGGGGAGACTCAGGGAGCCCTACTGCTCTCAGCTGGGAGCCGACACTCCTGAGCTGAGTCACACCTCACACTGACGCAGCCATTGATTCCGTTCTGCTGCTGAGGCTCATCCCAGGCAGGTGACTTGTTCGAAGTCATGCAGAGACTGAAGCCTGAGATGTGAGCTTGAGACTCAGTGCCAGGGTTTTCATCAGTTTGGGTTCCATCAGACTCTGAGTTTTGGTTCCCAGCCTCGCAGGGCTCAGGGAGCCTTGTGGAAGCTGAAGTCCGAGCCAGCACCATGTCCCCCACCTGGAAGGGTGTCTCCGATTGGATGACACGACACCCACATGTAAGAATCCCCTTTCCTGAGGGTCTGGGCTTTGGGGCAAGGTATCCTGACGGTCTCTTCAGCTCGTTACATTGCTAAGCCCTTTAAAGGGTCCTGTTTATAATAACTCCCACCTCACCCCCAGAGAGAAGAAGAGGAGCAGAAAAGATTTCTTGAAGCAGCAAGATTCTTCCTCTGGGGCCAGAAGGGACCCTAGAGCTGACCCGGGTCTGCGTTTCATGGAGGAAAGAAGAAGTTACTTGTTCAAGGTCACCCCGCAAATCTGTGGCCCCTCTCTCTGATTGTGACCCCAGTGCTGCTGGAAACCAGCCCTGGCCCCTTCCTCTCCAGAGATGCTAATCAGGAAATTTCCACAGTTGCTCCAGGGACAGGGTGTGTAGGATTGGTGAAAAGGGGTGTTGGGCCACTGTGACTTTTGCCTGTCAAGTGGCAGCTGAAAGGTGAGAGAATGATAAGATCAGCCCTGAGGCGCCCTGTGGGGGAATGAGTAACTTGCCGGCCTCTTTCTGATGGGACTGGAGTGAGGGCTGCAGTGAGGGTAGAAAACTGACCTGGCGTCCTCACCTCTGAGCCTTCGGCCCCACTGCCAGCCAGTTGGGGGTGTGAGGACACGCTTCTCCAGAAGCCTCTCTGAGGGGGGCTAGAGATCCTGGGAAGGGGGTAGGCAGGCCTGGGGGGTCATTAAGAGAAGCTCCAAGAAGAGTCTTTTTAAAAATGAACCACATGAAGATACATAAACTTCGCAAAAAGCTACATAGTGATCATAACCTTTGGGTTTGTCACGGAGGGCCTGTCATCCCTGGCTCTCTGTGTCTGGTTGAGCTGGGAGAAGGCCCAAGAGCCGCCCCTTGCAGCCCTGACTTGGGGTACCTCTGTCAGCCGAGGGTTTCTATCACAGCTGCTCTTTGCCCTCTTTGCTTCTGACTCCCCTTCAATATTCATTCAACAAACGTTTGTTGAGTACCTACCCTGTGCTGTTCCAGTTGCTTGGGATTTTCAGTGAACAAGATACGCCCAGATCCCTGCGCCCATGGGCTTGCCTTCTAGCCAGCTGGGCAAAATTTAGGTCCCTCTTCCTAGAAAAATGCACTTAGGTATAAAAACTTGTCCACAATTGCATGGGGCTCTTGGCCCCAGTTCAAGCACTGTCATCTTGGTGGGTGACTCCATAACACAGTTTGCTACTCCAGCACAGTCCAAGCATCTCCACCTGCCTCCTTCTACCTGGCCTACAGTTGGGCACACCTGTCCTGGGCCCCTCTGGACTGGAGCATGAGAGGACAGGCAGGCCCCTCTGTAAGTTCTCAGTCAACCTAGGCTGACTTGGTGTTGGAGGTCATAGAGTCCAGAGAACTCTAGCCATCTCGGAGAGCCCAAGTCTGAGAGGCAGGGCAGAGAAGGAGAGAAAGTGTGTCCCTCCATGTCCCTCCTGAGGATGGCTGGCACATGAGCATAAGCCAAGCTCAGTAGCCTGGAGCTGGCCATGGCCTCCGTCCATCCCCAGCCTCCAGAGAAGCGACTCATCCTTCAAGACAGGCTTCTGTCCCATCCTTGCAGTCCCCACCCTGCCCCTCCTCCAGGGGTGTCTCTCCTATTGCTGCCCTCACTCCACAGCTGGGCTGGGCTGTTTCCATGTCCTGTCCCCCATGCTCTCAGCAGCACCATGAGCACACGCTCGCCTTCCCCCGGGTGGCACAGTAGGCACCCACCCCAATAACTCATCTCTGCTGACGACTTTCAGGTTTCAACTTGGATTTCAACCCCCACCGCTGCAATAGCTCAGGTGCCTCTGGTAACCAGAGGGCTCCCCTACCAGCCCCGCCCCCCCCATGCATTCAAGGGGTGGCTCAGGGAGGCCTCAGAGCCTCAAGGTTGGCCAAACAGAAAGGGGCCTCTGTCTGGGCTGGCCTGGGGGAGCATTGTCTCCTTGGGCTCTGTAACCAGTATGCTGGAGGCAGACCCGAGTGTGTGGGCTGGGGACCCAGTTACCCTGTGGGCCACTGACCAGCGACAAGCCCCAGGGACTCATCAGTGCACAGGGGGTTGGGGGGATGGTGTGTGACAGATCACAGTTTGCGCATGCTCAACTCTGGTTTGGGGGTGCTTTCCCGTGATGGTTTCTATACTCTGAAATGCCTTTGGAAGGGCAGGCACCACTAGGAGTCAGAGATCTAAGTAAGGGAGACAACCTATTATATACATGTGTGTATCTTTTACCTGTGTATCTTTTTGAAAGTCCTACCATTCATCTAGTCACAAATACTAAGTACCTAAAAAATAAAACTAAATACCAGATGCCAAAATGAGAGGTTTTGGAACCTGCCAAGGGTGGGACCTCAGGTCATTAGACTGTCCACAGGGTCCCTCATAGGACTTCTAAGTGTCCCTCTGGCGAGCACTCCTTCCTCGGGTCCTGCAGATAGATGTCCTCTGCTCTCAGACTCTCAGACCGTCTGCTCTCAGACAGTAAGAGCCCCCCCAGGGACCCAAAGCTGGGCATGTTTCCCGGTTTCCCGCTCTGTGTCTGGCGCTGGCCCAGTCCAGCGCTCGTGGTCCCAGGCAGGGCTGCTATCTCAGCGATCAAATGGTGGGCAGGACAGCAGGCGGCACGTGCTCTGCCTCCCGCTCTGTCCAGGGACCCCGCTCGCCAGCCATAGGCGGTTTGGACCAAACTCCCTGCCTCCTCCCTACTGTGGGCCCAGCCTATAAAGCCACCCGTCGTGTCCTCTATGACCCTGGCCCCAGCCCCTGCCGCCCAGAGCCGCAATGGCAGAACTGCCGGCGTCCGAGATGCCGGGAGACCCCGCGCTATGCAGTGGGCGCTTCACCATCAGCACGCTGCTAGGGGGTGAGGATCCCCCGCCGCCCGCCGCCTACGACAGCAGCCACCTGACCCACGGCAGCACGTTCTACATGCGCACCTTTGGCTACAACACTATCGATGTAGTCCCGGCCTACGAGCACTACGCCAACAGCGCCCTGCCCGGGGAGCCCCGAAAGGTCCGGCCCACGCTGGCCGATCTGCACTCCTTCCTCAAGGTAAGCACCTGCTCAAGGACTGGCCACTTTCCTGCCGTGTGACCTTGACCCACGTACCTCACCTCTCTGAGTCTTGGCTCTGTCATCCGGGCCATGGGAGCACACGAGTGTCTTCTTTGTGGGTTGGGACGCCTGCATGAAATGCGGGCGCGGAAGCTATAAAGCTCCGGACCCATGTAGTATTGTTTTTTATGCAGTCGTTGACCACCCAGTCAAAGAATCTTGGCCTCCCAGAGAGATAGTGAGCTTCCCGTCAGCGGAAGGGCACAAACGGAGGCTGTGCGCACCTGAAAGAGATAGGGAGGTGGGAATGCGGAAGGTCTGCAGCGCAGGGGAGGCTCGCCGTGTTTGCTGTAGAGGAGGCTGGACTCTGGAGGGTGGAGGACAGGGAACTGGATGGTCATGATCCCTGCCCGCCTGACCTCTGGCCTCTGGGCTCCCAGCAGGAAGGCAGCCACCTGCATGCCCTGGCCTTTGACAGCCGGCCCAGCCATGAGATGACCGACGGGCTGGTGGAAGACGAGGCAGGCACCAGTAGCGAGAAGAACCCTGGGGAGCCTGTGCGCTTTGGCTGGGTCAAGGGGGTGATGGTGAGTAGGGTGTGGATGGGATGCCCCAGAATGGAGGTGGGGAGAGAGAGCTCCGTCCAGGCGCAGCTCCGACTCTCAGGTCTCAGTGGCCAGGGTAGACCCAAGGTCCAGCCTGGGTCTGTCTCCCCATGAGCAGAGTGACTTCCAATTTTCCCTGGTTTTGTGCTTCTCAACCCCCACTTGCTCCCCAGATTGATACCTTGCCCTAGGAAAGATCTCTGGTTACTCACTTGTCCTGTGGCATTGGACAAGTTATTTAACTTGTCTGTGCCTCAGTTTCTCCACCTGTGAAATGATGAGCATTATGAGTTAATAGACCTGGACCGCTTGGATCAGGGCCTACTTTGGGATTATTAGAAGAAGCTGTTTTCACCCACAGCCATCAGGGGGCAGCACTAAACACACAAATCCACAAGCCCGTTTTTTGTCATTCTCAGTGATGGGAAAGGGGAGGTTTCCTGTAGTGTAGAGCAACACTCAGTCTTCAAACAGCAAAAAAATCTAATGAACTTGGCTTTGGAAGGATCTGTGCGACTTTTCAGAGAGGATCGGATGAGAGTCAGAAGGCTTTGGTCCTGTTCTGAGAGGACAGCGGGCGTATTGTGCGGTAGAGGGAGGCCTGGGTTCTGACCTTACTCTGCCAACTGCCTACTGGCTGTGCCTCCATTTCTCCATGTGAACTGAGAGCTCCCCTCAACCCCAGCAGCTCGTTTGGGGAATAGGCATCTTCCTCCCGGGCTGTGGGGTCAGAGCCTGGCATGGCCCTGTTCAGTATCTTGGAGCATAGAGAGGGCCTTAGAAATCTCCTCGTTTTGGAAATGCCACATGCTCCTGCCCCACCCCAAGAACCTGGCTGGGGCCAAAATATACATCAGCACCCCCACCTCCCTGGAATTTAGTCTCAGCTCTAGCCTCTGGCTTTGCTTTAAATTTGGAAGCTGAAGTCACAGCAACCCAAGTGCTGTTTCTGCTTGTATGTGGGGCACTGTCTTAGCCGGTATTTGCCAGGCTCCTCCCAGAAGCCGGGTCATAGGGTGACAGCTGGCCACAGGAGCCATGGCTGGGGCTGACAGACACAGGACCCTGGGCTTAGAGACGGGGGAGGTGTGATGATGCTTGCAGCCCATTCTCAGACCCCAGTGGGAGGGCAGAAAAGTGGGTGGGAGGGGCAGGTGAATCTCTAGGTACCTCTCCTCTCTCTGCTCCACAGAACTAGGGGGCCATGGAAGTAGGAACACAGTGAAGTGAGTAGAACCAAGAAAGGACCCAGGTGTCCCCTAGGCCAACGTGCCCGATCCTATGCCATGACTGGGGGCAGGGACTTGTATGTTTGAGTATGGGGTATTGGCCCACCCGGGTGGCCTCCAACTCTTCTTTCTTCCCAGATCCGTTGCATGCTAAATATCTGGGGTGTGATCCTCTACCTGCGGCTCCCCTGGATTACAGCCCAGGCGGGCATTGGTGAGTGCCACCTCTCAGGGGGAAGGGGAGGGTGTGCCGGAGACCTGATCCTTCTTGGCCTCAGTCCTGAACTTGGGCTGCCGAGATGCCAGGCTTCTGTGGTGACAGATGTCAGGGAAGTGTGGCAGAGCAATCTAGACATGGAGCATCAGGCCTGAGGCCTCTCCCTGGCTCTGTTTGCCCTCAGTAGATTGCTTAGCATCCAGGTTAGGAAACTGGGCTCTGGACAGACAACAACGGTAGAAGGTAGCTCTGATACTGTGTGACCCTGGACAAGTTTCTTTTTTTTTTTTTTTTTTTAAAGATTTATTTATTTATTTGTTATATAGAGAGAGAGCGAGAGCAAGCACAGGCAGACAGAGAGGCAGGCAGAGGCAGAGGGAGAAGCAGGTTCCCTGCTAAGCAAGGAGCCCGATGTGGGACTCGACCCCAGGACGCCGGGATCATGACCTGAGCCGAAGGCAGCTGCTTAACCAACTGAGCCACCCAGGCGTCCCCTGGACAAGTTTCTTAACCTCTCTGAGCCTCGGTTTCCTCATCAGTCAAATGGCACTGATGACTGTCCCTACATGACAGACCTATTGTGGGGTTTCTATGATGTCTATAACATAGCACAGGATTTGGCACCCAAAGGTGTTCATCGAGTGGTGATTATTTTTTATTACTGAAGAAAGGTGCTTTCCCTTCCATACCTAACGATCCTTTTTATAGTGGCTCCACAGCTCTCTGGCTGTTCAGAATATACCAGGAGGGACACAGAGGCCCATTTTTCAGATGAGAAAATCCAGGTTCCGGGAAGGGAGGTGACTTAGGTTGCATGGTGAACCAGTCAGCTGACTCAGCTTCCTTCCATGGCCCCTTACCTGGGAAGTGCCCGGTTGTTTCTATGGTGATCTCCTCCCCCTCATCCCACAGTCCTAACCTGGATCATCATCTTGCTGTCGGTCACTGTGACCTCCATCACTGGCCTCTCCATCTCGGCCATCTCCACCAACGGCAAGGTCAAGTCAGGTGGGCCCAACCCCACCCCCAAGTCCCTCCCCTTTCCTGTTGCTCCCCCAGTCTTTACCCTGGGAATGGGTCTCTGAGCCATTCCCCCACCCCATCCCCACCAAAACGGGGATGCCCCAGGCCGCTCCCTCTGGTTCCAGGTGAAGACTTTGGGCCCCCAAGGACAGCCTCGGTTATCCCCTGTGCTGTGGGCCGTGGGGGTCCCATGGTTACCCTTTCCCAGCCCCAGCTTCCGCCTGCCCCAAGCCCACCCCAGACCAGCTGTCTCCTGGTTTCATGGTCCCCGCTCTGTCCCCAATAGGTGGCACCTACTTTCTCATCTCCCGGAGCCTTGGCCCAGAGCTAGGGGGCTCCATTGGCCTCATTTTTGCTTTTGCCAATGCCGTGGGTGTGGCCATGCACACCGTGGGCTTCGCAGAGACCGTGCGGGACCTGCTCCAGGTGAAGCCAGAGGGAGCCCGGGCAGCCTAACTCGCTCTCCCCCGTCCCGTCTGGGTCAGTTTTATCCGTCAGGGACCATGGCCATGGTCTGACCACTGTGGGTGTCCGTAATGATCTCTTCAAATAAACACCATTCCCAGACATCCCCCTCAGGGATGTGTGTTGCTTTTAGGGCTGACCTGTCTAGGCTAACGCAGCCCTGTGGGGGGGGGCGGGCCCTGTTGGCAGGGAAGGGGTTTGTGTTTCTGTTTTGCTTTGAGGGGACACCCATACTTGAGGTAAATCAAGGTGGAGGAGTCTGGGGGGGTTGTTGAGAGGGCAGCGTGCAGCCTGGCCTGTGTCCTCCTGCGCAGGAGTATGGCACGCCCATCGTGGACCCCATCAATGACATCCGCATCATCGGTGTGGTCACTGTCACTGTGCTGCTGGCCATCTCCCTGGCTGGCATGGAGTGGGAGTCCAAGGTGAGGAGGGAAGGTTGGGAGCGGTCCATTGGAGAAGCGGGAGTCGTGGGGCCTGGGTTCCAGGCCTGGTTCTGCCTCTTCTCGGCGTGTTAGCTAGGCTTCTGGCTCTGTGGTTGACAGACAGACCCTAAAGCACAGGGCCTTGAGCAAGAGTCATGTGTTTGTCTCTCCTATAATGTGCAGGTGTGTGTGGCTTGCAGGGCTCAGGCACCCAGACCGTTTCTGTCCTGTGGCCTCTCCGTCCCTGGGCGTGGCCTCCATGCACCTGCTCCACGGCGGCCATGGTCCAGTCAGCAGGGAGGGAATGGGGCCTTTTTCTTTTCCTTTCCGGGCCCTGCCCAGAAGCTGCGCATACCCCTCTGTGTGCATCCCGTCAGCCAGAACTCGGTCTCGTGGCCACAGCTAAGCTCATCAGGGCAGGGAGGAGTGTCCTCATGTGAACCCGTACCCAACCAAAATTCAGAGACTTGGCACTGTGGAAGGAGGGTAGAAGAACTATGGGCCACTGGTGGGCAGACTTGGCAGATCTGGCCCCTGACCCCTGCCCCCGCCTCTCCTCTCTCCCCCTTCCTCTGGTCTCCAGCTCCACTGGCCTCTATCCTGGCTGAGTGTCCCCAGCTTATGCCCCGATCATTCTGCATCTCGCTCCTCTGCCTCCTTTAGCACCCTTGAAGACACCTTCATAGCCTCTGCTAACACGGTCCCCATCACACCCTTGTTTGTCCTCTAGAGTCATGTTCCATATTTATCAGCAAGACAAGAGCCTTGCTATACCGCCAACTCCCAGAACAGGTCATGCAGCAGGAATGAATGAATGAATGAATGAATGAAAGAAAGAGGGAGGGAGGGACTCTGGGCAGCTTCTGTCCTGCTGGGGCTCCCTGAGCAGGTGGGGCTAGGTCATCTGACTTCTAGGGTCCTTTATTCCAGGCCCAGGTGCTTTTCTTCCTCGTCATCATGGTCTCCTTTGCCAACTACTTGGTGGGGACGCTCATTCCCCCGTCTGAGGACAAGGCTTCCAAAGGCTTCTTCAGCTACCGGGGTATGTGCAGGTTGGGGCCCCTGCCCATGGCTCTGGGGACAGGTACACTCTGCCCACCAATCTGCCCCATTCCGTGAGCACCGGGAGGATGTGACCCCTAATTCCCAGGACCAGAAACTGCCAGAGAGGGGGAGCCTCCTGCCTGCCTCGCTGGGCCCAGTCCCTGCTCCTGTTCATCATGAAGCCTTCTGGGTGGCCCTGATTCAGGCTTTGGTCTTCCAGCGGACATTTTTGTCCAGAACTTGGTGCCCGACTGGCGGGGCGTGGATGGCAGCTTCTTCGGGATGTTCTCCATCTTCTTCCCTTCAGCCACAGGCATCCTGGCAGGAGCCAACATCTCTGGGGACCTCAAGGTGAGCAGAACGTCTGCCCTCCTGCCTCCCGGCCCTGTCCTACTAGGATCTCCCCTGGCCACTGAGGTTGGGCACTGAGACGGCGGGGTTCAAACCAACTCCGCTCACCCCATTCAATTCTGAGGCTGTTGATTGGCACAGCTCAGCTCTAGGCCTGGAGGACCACCCTAAAGCGGGCGGGCCTCCTCCCTAGTTCCCGGGACTCTCAGCCTAAGGGGGAAGACTGAGCCAGCTTGACCTTCCAAAGCTGGTTCGTGCACATCTTTGCTAGGCTGGCATCCTCCCAGCTATCTCCGCTATCTTGGTGCAAGCCATGTCTGCTCAAAGTTCGAGGCTCCGGCCCACCATTCCTGTGTCCCCTGCCCCAGACCTGAGGATCAGCTGCTTTCCCTGTGTTGCCCGTCTTGCCTCTGTGTCTTGATCTCTGTTCTCTCCCTGGGACGTCCGACCCTTGTTTCTTTACCTTGAGAAGTTCTGTTCCTCTTTTAGACAACACCTTGATCCTTAAACCTCCCCCAGCCCTCTGTCAGAGCGTGGCTCCGCTAGCCTAATGACACCAGACCATGTATGTGTCTCTTCCCCCTTTCGGTTCTCTTTATCTGGAGAACTGAGGCCTGCCTCTAAGTCCCCATTACCGGCTAAGAGTCAGACACACGGTAGGTGCTCAGTACACGCTTGTTGAGTTAGTGGTGAAACGTGTCGACTGGGAACTTCAGAGCAGGAATACAAGGTACTAGAAGGTGGGGAAGAAGGAGAGACACATGTTGACAGGGGCTCCAGCAAAACTGGGTGGAGGTGGGGCTGGGCCAGGGCTTTGAAAGCTGAGGAGGCTGGTGGTTTCTTTGCCAGGGCAGGATCAAGGAGACAGATGGGGTGCCAGTGGGGTGAATGGTGAAAACCTGGGTCGGTGCTGGGAGCCCTTCCCCCCCAGCCTCCAGTCCCACCTGAAAGGTGCTCCTTGATGCACTTTCTTAAATGAGTAAAGAATGGTGCCTTGGAGACGATCTCCACCCAGCCTGGCTCTAACCAGGGGTGCCCAGGTGGTGCACAGCATGGCCAGGAAATCGGAGAGTGACCGTGTTTACCTGGCTCCTCTGCCTTCTCTGGGGAGCAACCAGCAGAGGCGTGGGCTACCTGCCTGCCTGGAGGTCCCTGCAGAGGTCAGTCTTGTGCTCAGACAGTCCAGGTCCCCTGCCAGTGCTCTGACGGATCATCGTAGCCTAGCCATTTATCCAGATGCTTTGCCCAGCCTCTCCCGTTACCAACCCGCACGATATGCAGGCGTCAGGGCTAGGCAGCTGTCCTGGAGCTGGGGAGTGGGGAGGAGGGGTGCACTGTCCTGAATGCCCTCAAGCTCTCCAGGGTACCTTCCCTCCTGGATCCAGCCCTCTGCCCGTTCTGTGAGACTGAGTGTCCTCAGCAGAGGAGCTTCTCTCATTCATGGAGACTTTAGGCAAGTCCCTCTAAACCCCTCTGGGCTTAATTTTCCCAAATGTAGGAGGGGACCCAGAGCACCCCTCCTGCTTCTCAGAGCAGGGACTAAGGATTCCACGTGCTGATTTATGTGACATGCTTCCAACAGTGTCCAGCACAGAGGAAGTACGGAGAAGGACTGTTTGTCAAGTTCATGGCCATTTTTCCCATGTGGCTGCCGGGGGTCTCGTTCTTTATAAACATGATCCTCGGCGAGGGGCAGCTGTGAGGGCTCGTCACCCCCATGTCAGAGAGGAGCAGACCAAGCTCAGAGAGGGCTGGGCATTGCCCGGGGCCACACACCCACAGGTGGCAGAGGGGCTGGCTGGAATATAGAGGCCTCAACTTCATCATGAACTTACCATCCATGAATACTTTCTGAGCACCTGCTTTGTGCCAGTGTCTTGTGGATACAGCAGTAAACAAAACACAAAGACACAAATTCCAGCCCTCATACAGCTGACATTCTGGTGAGAAAGAGACAACCAGCCCCTCAGTTAGTGACGTTCCCCAACCCCTTAGCACTTGCAGAATAATCTCGTGACCATCGCTCCATGCTATGGCCAAGGAAAGTTTTACTAGCTTAATTTTCTGCCAGGGAGACTGAGGCTCA
>ML105888.1:25951-46332 GCA_003697995.1 Taxidea taxus jeffersonii | reverse complement strand
TAGAGAAGCCTGAGGAGACATGATTAGTAAGTGTAATGTGGTATCCTGGTTGGCACTGCAGAACAGAAAAATAACATTAGCTTAAAAACTAATGAAATCCTAATAAAATATGGACTCGTATTAATAATAATGTATCAATATCAGTTCATTGATTGTCACAAATGTACCACAGTAATGAGATGCTAAGAAAGGGAAAACTGGTTGTTAGGGTTTGTGGGAAATCTCTGTATGATCTTCAAGACTCCTCTGTAAATCCAAAATAATTCCAAAATAAGCTTTCTTAAAAATATAAGAAAAGTCCCTCCTTCTATTTTAACTGATGTTTACGGATCAGAGTAATTCAACTGAACCAACCATGTTTTTAATCTCTTCTGCTTTCTGAAGACTGTGAGGGAAGCTGCTCTAGGTGGCCAGGCTGCCCTCACAGACTGGCCCTGCAGTGGTGGTCTGCTCTTACCCACACATGCCCCCAATCTCATTTATACAAGCTGTACTTGTTATTTTCATTATGTGATTTAATTATTTTCGAAATCACAAGCATAATTGCAAAGAAAGAGTTGCTATTTCTGTGGGAAAAAAATAGATTGAATGATTTGAAAAAACTTGATAAAGGCAAATGGCTAAAAATATTCCTTTGAATATGGGTGTTCTCGTACCATAAAAGATTAAAAGAAAATGTCATGAAAATCAAGAAAGATCCTGCACTCAGATTGCTTCCATCCTTCAAGTTCTGCTCCACTTAAAGACACCAAAATTAGAAATCAGAGATCATGGGTGTGATTTCTACAAGAACTCAAATCAGTTCAACCAGAATCAAAGAAACCCCATGGGGCTCAAAGTAACGGGTGAATGAACATTAATACAAAGTGAAATGTTTAAGGCACATGTGTATCACTTTTAATAATTGCCCTGTTTTACTGCTTTTTTCATTGATTTATCCTTTCAATTAACCAATTACTACTGATCCCAACTGACTAACCAAGACATTCTACTGAAGAGGATTTTCACTTTCATCTTTCGTGCATTAATATTTTACATCACAGCTTTAGCTGTCTTTCCTTTAACTAGTAAGTTCAGGTTTTTATTTTGCACTGTCTTATGATGAGCCTATTGTGTAATTCTGTCACCTTCTCCCCTGGTGGACTCAAGACACAAGGGCAATTGCCTAATTACGCTGTGCTGCTCTTTAGAAGCAAATTCGTTAAAGTGACTTCTTAGGGGAACAATGTAAGTATCAAGAGAAAGCTGGAGAAAAAAGAAGCTTATTTTTTTATACATAAATCCAGTGTCTGGGAGGACAGTGTGATTTCCTCAAAATTAAGTGAATCTCTTTTCAAAAAACTCTAAGTAGGAGTGGAGACGAGAGCTGAATAAATGTGATGTGCTTCTCTCCTGGCTTCTAGGTAATAAATTGTGCACCAGATGATTACACGGCATTTGGATCTGTTTCTTATATCACACTGAAAGCAAGATCACTAAGACACGCTTTATCTCTCCCAACAGAATCTATCTTTTCAACGATGGTGACAAAGCTGTTTCTTTCTGCATCAGTAGAAAACTCATTCCAATCAAATTTGAATAGTACCAAGTGGTTAAAATTTTCTAAGCAAAAGAACAGCAAGATGCCCTAAGGAATTAAATAGTTGTTTTCAAAATTGGCTGTTTACCAAATATATATCCTTTAAAAATTAGTGTGGTTCTGTCTGGAATATGCTTTAGAGGAGTAATTTCTTAAATAGGGCATTTATAAAAATACACTTGGAAAGAAATCGAGGAGAGTCAAGATGGATGCTAACTATCCCTTAGGAATATAAAGCAGTGCAGAGGATCCAGAAATCAATGTTTCTTCAGATTAAGCATTGCGTAAGTTGAAAGGTTAGGATTTTCAGTGTGGACACAGGTTTCACTGGACTTCTTATATTTCCATTATGAACATTATCACCAGAAATACAGGCAGACAAGTAGGCAAGAGATCAAGTGGAAAATCAGACAGGAGGCTGTCTGGACTTCTCCCCATGATCTCGGGGCTTACCCAGTTTAGAGGAGGGGGCTGCTGGGAAAGTGGGAAGTGAGCGGGAAGTATAGTGGGTGGGGTTCTCCAGGAAGCAGGGTCTCAGGAAGGCAAAGGTTCCTCAATTCTTTCCACTTCTTTGCTTCCCACAGCAATCAACCTTGAGACTAAAAGTACAACACAAAAAGGAAAGAAGCGAACAAGAGGAGCTGGGCGGCACAGCGGAAGTTCCCCAGGCCTGAGGGAGGTCAGATTTTGGGAACACATCGGCTAGGGTAACACAAAATATGAGCATCCCCCAGAAACATTTTAAGAACATCGGAGGGAAAACAAATCTATAAGCCAAATGCAAGAAAAAAAAATCCAATAAATTTTAAAAGCTCACTGATCTAATCCCCAAACTGCTGTTTGCTGAGGTATTCCAAACTTTTGAGTGCTTGAAATTAAATGTTATTAACTGATTATTTTTAAGGTCACCTATTCTGCCTGGAGAATATCCATCTTTTTCTGCTACATTCTCATATAACTTCAGATCTGCTGTGTGAGGAAAGTTTAAAACTCATATGCAAAAACAAAATGAAGGTATAGTAAAGTGTGCCGCACTGCTCCTCTTACTAATGCAACAACCATGAGCATCCTTTTGTTTACGGCCTCAACAACCATGGGCATCCTTTTGTTTACGGCCCGGCTGGTAACTCGTCTCTGCCACCAAGCTTCTTGCTGTTTCCTCACATCCTTCCTTCCTCCCTGCACCTACCAACTATGGCAGCAGCATGCCTGTCCTCTGCCTTCTCACTGAATTGCCACAGACATTTCCATACCGATGTCTGCATGGGCCCTTCAACAAGTCATGCATCATCTAAATCAGCACATTTCCCCAGACTCTAGAGTCCTCTCGTTTTCCCTAAATAAGGTACGTCAGTATCATCGTCTTACGTCAGCATCAAATCGTTGGTATGATCTTCTAGAACTTCCTTCCCCCACCCCATGCCCGCCTTGCGAGCAGTTACCCAGATCTGCCCGTTCCATCTCCACCAGGATTCTAGTTTACAGCCCCATTGGATTTTGAACCCATGATAGTAAGAATTTTATTTTTTATGTTTTAATTACCCCAGCCTGCCCTCGCACCTAGTACATCATCACACGCAAGGTACGTGTTCCGTATTTGTTGGCTAAAGTTGTATGTTACTTGAACTCCAGACAGAAACTTTGAGTTTCTGTCTTTCCCATTAGCCGTAGTCACACAAAGGAGGCTATTTTTAGAGAACCTTTGCCAATCACCTACCTCTAACATCTTTTAGACTGCATACTCTCTTCCCAATTCCACCAACCCCCCTACCAATGGGCACACACATACACACACACCCTAACTTTAATAAAATTTCAAATTGTTAACCATTGTAAAGATATTATTTTCAAAAGAAAAAGGTGACTGCCTTCTGTTTTTCATCTTCTAAGCTTTCCTCAAAATAAAACAGAAAGTCGGCAAGCACTGGATCCATTTGATTCAAGGTGCACACTTCGGGCCAAATACCTTATGGAAACATTTCGTCTCATCCACCTACTTAATTGGCCAAACAACCATATTGTCAAAAGTTTAATTTACCTTAGCCATGTTGATATACCTATAATCTAAAGTAGCACTTGGGAGCAAAGTAGTTGCTTATACGTATTTATATGGAGCTTACTTTTTAAAAAGAATTTTTAAAAATTTCTCATACCGAAACTGATATATAATGACTAAGAAAAATATGAAAACACAATCCAATTGAGTTATGGATTTCCTACTTTGGAAAAGAAAACTGCTCCAGGGCATACTGAAAACACTGAAGAATGAGACATGGGCTCACATAAGAAACTGGGGGACCGGGAGAGAAATAGGAATTAGCAGGGGAGGTGGGCTATCATCAAGGACAAATGGAAAAGTGAAGCCTCTGATTTCTAAGCTTCCTTCTTCTTTCCTTCTGCCCGACATGTTGCTTTACCCACTTAGATTCCATGGTGTGTCATCAGGCTCACTCCTCCCTACCTTACCATGCCTCGCCTTGACTTTCCAAACAAAACCTACTCCACACCTGTGCCTGTGCACTGGAACATACTGAAAAACACAGGTTGCCCTGGACCACTCCCCCTTGAGCCCACAACAGCTAACTTGGAGCGGGTGGTCAGTGCAGGAAGGCAATCTTGCAATATTCACTGGAGATTACTTTATACTTTTCTTCTCAAAACTCCAGTACTCTTCCCCACCTTTCCTCTCAGCTAATGGCTTTACCTGTGATGTCACTGAGAAGCCATCAGGAAGAGGACTACACGCTCCCACCACAGTGTCTTCCAAAACCTGCACGTGTGTCCAGACAGGCTACCTTCCTTCTCGCTACTCTTGTTGAAGTGCCCAAACTTTGAGACAGAGCTTCCGCCACCTACACCCCAGACCCTTTCTCATACTTCCTGTCCAAGAGCACTACGTAGCAAGTTTTCTCCCGGAGGATCCTCTCCTTCCTTACTTACTGTCTCATGGAGAATTCAAAAAGGTTTGAAAAATACGATATTCAGCATTTTTCACGGTTTCCTGCAAAAGGTCTAAAATGGAATGCCTGGGTCACCATGTTGCAAATATATTAATGGTCAACCCTCGGTCATCATCTCACTTGAGGTAAGAGCAGCACTGAGTGTAACTGGTCTCTCTCTCTTCTTCCATGTGGCTTCAGGAATCAAACTTTCTTTGTCCTCCTTCCTATCAGAGGTTTCTCCTCAAACCTGCTTTACAGACATGGGCTCATCCTCACTGCCCTCCTCTTCCCCATCTACACTGACTCTCCAGCTATAAAGTCAATCAATTACCTACAACCCCCAAACTTAAGACCCCACCCCCCATGCTGTCTCCTGAACTGCAGATGCAGAGATCCAATTCTACTCACTACCTTCCCTTAAATGTTTCCAAAAAGCTTTTCAAATTTCTCATGTCTGAAACCAGACTCTCGGGCATCCTCCCACAAACTTCCCCATCCCAATAAATAGCTCCATCCCTCCAGCTGCTCAGGCCAAAAGACTTGGAGTTCTCTTGGATTCCTGTCAACTCTGCTTTCAATATATGTCCAGAATCTGACCTTTCTACCCTATCCATCAAAACCTCCCTGGTTCAAGCAACCATTATTTTGTGCCTAGACCATCTCAATAATACACATCACATTTTAACTCTGGCTCCCACAGATTATTCCAATATAGTAGCTAGAGCGATCCTTATAAAATGTAAATCAGATCATGTTACTCCTTTGTTCAAAATCCTCCAGTGTCTTCCTTTGCCCCTAGGAGTTAAAGGCAAACTCTTCACTCTAACCTACAGAACTTTAAATGAGCTGACCACTCACTGCCTCTCTGATGTTGTCCTGACCACGGATTTACTTACTCTGCTCCATCCTGAGTGGGCCCCTAAGTTTACCAACATGCCTAGCATGTTCCTGTCTTAGGACATTTGCACTTGCTGTTATCTGCCTAGAATGTCTTCCCAGACACCTGTACAAACTCTTTACCTCACTTCTTTCCACTCTCAGGCATACTGAGTTCTTTACATGTACTGCCTTTCCAAACCCTCACAACAATCTTTCAGGTAGATTATTTTAATCCCCAATTTTACAGATGAGGAAATTAAGACTTCGAAAGGTCAAAGAACTCACCCAAACTCCCAGAGCCACTACGTGGTAGACTTCTGAGACTGATACTTGAGTCTGATTTGACTCCACAGCCCACTCCTTTTCTAAATTGGCTCTGCACGTCTCATAGCTGTGTTACTGGGATGAATGTCAATAATGATCTTAGTGTGCATTAAACACAATAAATGTCAGCACTTAGCATCATTAAAAAATCAAACTCTACACAGTAGGTAAAACACTAAATGATAACTTATCAAATTCAAACAGCTATGTAGATTGCTATGCATCATGTTTTCCGACAGGGATTTTAGACTTTTAGTATAACTTCGTTGCCTTGTTAAATGGAGAGGCACCACCACTGTAACTTTGCAATTAGCATATCTTCAACTTAGCTCCCAAAAGCTACTTGGTTTTTTGTGATGCTAACATTCAAGTCATTAAAATCTATTTGCCAAGGTGCTACTGAACCCAACTCCCCATCATCACATGCACAAACCAGAAAAAAAAAAGTATTAGATTAAATATCTTCTCCAGTGATAAATAGCAAAGTGTACTTCTTGCTCTCCTCTCCAGGACCCATTCCCCCAGAGTCCTGTTTTCTCACCTAACCCCACATATTCTCTTGACCAAAGGAAGCAGCAGCCCTGAGATGTGCTTGGTTCCATACTTACTCTTTTCTGGACTTCTCTCCGTGACCCAGATTCCTGCTGCTACTCTGATTCTGAATCCAGTCCTACTATCTCCAAGCCTGTTAACCCTATATTCCACTAGCTTCTGATGTTTACCTGACATGGGTTCTCTATTAAAACCAAATACATTTAAACTATATTTTCTAAGGGTGCAGAATCTGTAGTTACACATCCAGATAAGGGTAAGGATTAAGAAAGAGGAACAGGTGTGTGATAGCTGGCCTCCAAGAGGACTCCAGTGATCTTGCCTCTGGATATTCACATTCTTTTAAAGCCCCTTCCATATTGAATAGGGCAGACACATGTAATTGGGGCTAGGTTCTGAGGGGCATTGTAGGGTCTTCCTTGCACTCTTAGATCATTCTCTCTGGAGGATGACCAGCAATCATGTCATGAAGACACAAATGCAGCCCTATAGAGAAGTCCATGTAGGAAGGAACTGCCAATGACCAGCACCAACTTATTAACCACATATATGAGCCATCTCGGAAGAGGATTCTCCAGCCAAAGTCAGCTTTCAGACCACTGCCCCTTCAGGCGACATCTTAACCACAACCCCATGAAAGAGTCAGAGCTACTAGTACCCAGCTAAGACAGTCCTGAATTCCTGACCCACAGAAAATGTGTGAAATGACAAATGTTTCTTCTTCTTTGAAGTCGCTGAGTTTTAGGTAATTTTGTTATGAAGTAAAAGTCTGCACTAAAACAACATGCAGACAAAATCCATTTGTAAGGAAAGCCTAGAAAGTATAACAAGAAAAACTGTGTATAATTTCAACCCACCATCCAAAATATATATGGCATATAAGACAGATACAATGTCTTTTTACAAAGCTTAGAGTTTTGACTATGGCTTTAAAAAAAAAAAAAAAGTTTATTAGCTGACTTTTTCTGACCTTTAGTAGAGCCCTAAATGTCAGCATTTCAATAAATCTGTGTAATAGCACAAATAGCTTCAACTATAGAAAACAGAGTTCCAAAGACTCAGAACTTTCAACCCTGAGAAATATTAAAAAACATTATTTTCTGTTATTAATGTAATAACCCTGATTTAAATATAATAATAACCAATTGAATTGCTTAAGACAGAAACAAAAGATTAAACACAATGCCAGGCCATTAACTATGAAAATATCAAGATCAGGACCAAGAAATGTTTGCTCTAAGGTTGAAAGTTTGGCATTAATACTGGAATGGCATTGCAATTAGACCTGTATACTTACTATGTTTTCTTATATAAACATTCATTTCTTTAGAATAACTAATTAAAAATCTGAACAGATGTCATTCCATATATGACATCAGTCATTCTCAACTAACCCTTCTGTTGCCTGAGTTACCGATTGATGCTCCTTGGACTGATATTAAGGAGAGTAACCTCAACCAGGTAAACTCAAGTTGCCAACTGTGGACAATATAAGATATTCAAGCAAGCAGATGAAGTGATGTGCACCCAACTTATACAGGCACTTAATATTGCCTGTATTTACTCTCATCATAATATATTATACATTACAGGAAAAGAACTGTTATAAATCTTAAAGTGAAGACAGAAGACCTGAAAAAAGATTTAGCTTTGGTTTTGAAGCTCTGGGAAAGCACTTCACAGATAAGAGTTAAATAATTTCACTGACCTCTCTTGCCCTCAGATAAAGCACTTAACATTCATCTCTTCATGGAAATGTACAACTCATTTTGTTCGATATTTCACCGTGATACTCCCCTAGAAATCAGGCTGCAGGCCCCGAGGGTGCCAGAACTGTGTCTGTTTATGACTCTGCCTCTGGTCCCAAGTTCTGCGTCTTGTGTTTGGCCAATAGATACCTGGTGAGCAACAGATTACACAAATTCTCATCTTCTAAGCAGCTCACAGCATACAACCAATACATTTTGCATACTATTTTCTATCAGGCACTGTCCTAGGTGCTAAGGATACAAAGCAGTTTAAGGAACAGGCCCACAGGTGAAGGGGCTCACAGTGCAGCAGGAGACCCAGGCATGTACAGAGAGCACCACCAGGACAGGGGAAACACATCACAAGTGAGGGAACACCGATGATGGAAGGAAAGGCAGAGAAGAATCCTAAATTCTGGAAAGAAATAAGGGATAAAGAGTCTGAACAGAGCAATGCAGAAAAGGACACGATAAAACAGTGACCTTCGGTCTTGATCTTTAAGCAGAAGGACTCCTGGCAGACACTGCGTTTTTGACAAGGCAAGAGTAGACAGTATGCAACAAATTGAAGGTTCTGTGAAATTTGACTGTGTGCTGGAAATGTCTCTAAAAGAGTAAGCATCAAATAAATGGTTCTCTAAGGGCCCCATAAGACCAAAAGAATGAAGAAAGAAATTAGCATGTTTTCTGGCACGGTGTTCAACAGTGAAATTTGGAGCTTATGTTATGTTTACTTTGAACTATCCACAATTAATGAAGTTCAGAGGCCAGAGCTTTTTTTTTTTTTTTTTTTTTTTGTTTTCTAACATGGTATCCAGAATAATGCCTCCCCCCAAAGATGCCTACATTCTAATCCCCAGATTTCTGTGTGTATGTTATCATACATTGCAAAAAGGGCTTGGCAGTTGTGATCAAGGTTAAGGACCTTGAGGAGGCAGAACAGCTTGGAGGACCCAGGTGGGTACAATGTAATCCCACATGTCCTTTAAAGTGGAGAACGCACATTGGCTGTGGTCAGAGAAAGGGCAGCATGAAATGGGCTGTGGTACTTTGTTGCTAGTTCTGAGTTTCAGGGGGTTCCATTTGAGGAGGGAGAAAGGCCAGCACATCCTAAGAAGCAAAGTCCACCAAAAAACCCCACAGAAGCCACCATGCCTGCTGAGCTATTTGATAGAACCATCTACAAGAATCCTCGACATCAGGACTGACAGCCAGCAAGGACACGGAGGTCAGGGTCCCACAACCACGTGGAAGTGAACTCTGCCAATACTTGGAATGAGCCTCCAGGAAGGAACACAGCCTGCTGACTCCTTGATTTTAGCCAGATGAGCCCCATGCAGGACTTCCAACCTACTGAATTGTAAGATATTAAACTTATGTTGCTTATATGACTAATTCGCGGTAATATGTTACAGCAGTAATCAAAAGCTAATACACCTACACATTCTGTTTTTATCTTAAAGACAGAGTAACAAATATAGGCTGATCACTTGGTCTACTAAAAATACATACTGTTCAAGATACAGAAATACTGTTACAACGATACCACTTATTTTTATGGACAATTCTTCTAAAAGAAAAAAAGGGTAAAAAAAAAAAATAAGAAGAGCTACCATTTATTGAGTTAATACCAGGCACTAATCATTGTACAAAGTGTTCCACAGAGCAACAGTAATCACTGATACTTTTTAATATATGTGTATGCCCGTTAGTAGATGATAAGTTCTAAGCACTTTACTTGCACTGATTCATTTAGTCTTCCAAAAAGCAACTTCTATCATCATCCCCACTTTACAGATGAGGGAACTGAGACACAAAGAATGTGAGTAAGATGCTAAGGTCGTACAGGCAGTAATCACTTAATCCCCACGGCTGGTCTCTGGTTGAAGTGAGCATTTATCAGAAGAACACTGTGTTCCAGGGACCGGGCCAAATGGTTCCCATTCACTGGCATGCTGCTGCCCAGCAGCACCCTGTTTTGCAGATGTGGAACCCAGAACTTATAAAGGCTTAATAACTCACTCAATGTCTCGCAACGAACAAATGGCTATGGCTGGAACTGATCCCAGAACTGATCCCAGAACAGACCCTCTTAACCACCCAGTATGTCCTAGAGAAGCCCAGTAAGTCTGGGCTTGCAGCATAAATGTACAGCTGGCTTCTTGAGGATGTCCTTTTCTGAACCATCTACAGAGGAGTGTTTTCCTTAAAGGCTTCCCAAACACTTGAATCAAGCCAGATCTCTCCCAAAGGACACTCGAGATCCTTTCCGTTGACAGATGGTGGGCTTCCTGCATGCCAAGTCAACAACTGGGAATCTTTGTATTTAACAACAACAATAAGCATCAGTCACTTTCCCACTTTCCACTCAATCCTGATTGCAAAATTGATTCAATAAACATTTATTGAGTGCCTACTATATGCAAATCAATATAGAGAGCATTAAGAAACACCCACACGGGTATAATTTATCTGAGTGCATTGATTCAACTTTGTAATTTTGAAGATAAGTTAAAAGAGCTTCAGTGATCTGCTGGGTGACAGCCATGGCCCTGAAGAAACTTACAGGATATGTCAGGGGAAATTCAATCAACTTCTCATAATCCTCTAGGAAAAAGTCAAAGCAATTGTGTCAGAAAAAGAATTGGACTAAAACTCAGCAGACCCGGGTCCTAGCTGAGTAACAACCCTGAACAAGTCATTTCACGTATGACCTCCATATCCTCAACTGTAAATTAAGAGGTTTGGTCTATAAAATATCCAATATCCTCCCAGGTCTGATTTCTGTCCTGACACTGGATGACTGTCCAGATTCAGGCAATGTGCTAGACAGCAGGAGTGGACCTGACTCCTAGAGTGGGGCCAGAGACATTCAGTCCTGTACAATCTAGGAGGGTTTCTTATATTTAAAAAAAAAAAGGACCCGGGAAAAAGAGCACTCCAAAGTATCAGCAAAAATGTAGTAAATTTTCCAAGACCTGAATTAAAAATGGGACACCAGAAATAGTAAGCCTGCTAAGTAATCTCCGATGTACTTGACACTTGGTTAATGGGATTTAAAGAAAAGTAAACGTGCACCCACACAAATGTATGCATGCACATAATACACACATCCCCCTGCACACAAATGAGTGAGTGCTTCCCACTCTCTCAAGTGGAGCGATGAGCTGATCCAAGCATCAACATGGAGCTATTATACAAGCTTGCTGCACTGCACCAAACTCACTGAACACACAGCCTGCCTAGAAATGCTACCACGTCTTCCTACAAGCACAAAGGAGGCCCTGGAACTCTTCCCAACCTGATCCTTTTATCAGCTAGGTAAAGGCATTCATTTAGCCAGCTGAAATGATGGGACTCCCAGCTGGTACTTGGCAGCCCCGGAAAGGCAGCTTCTCAGTCCACTCTGCACTACAGGAGAGGAAAGGGGATTCTGCCTGGATCCTGCTAGGAATCAATCAAATGATGAAGAAGGTTGACGGTTAGGGCCCACAAGTGATATTTCTTTGAACAAAAGGATCGTGCAGGTGGGGCATAGAGCATGGAATCACGAGAAAGTAAATTCCATAGTAAACTGCAGAAATGGGGAAGAGCAATGAACTTTTAGCGAACAATGATAAAACTAGGGTTTCTACTGCAAAATGCTGGAGATGTTGCAACAGCATGTTCATCCATAACAGGGATTATGTGAATGAAAAGTCTATAGAATTCAATAATCCCAGCCTTCTCAGAGCAGAAATGTCAGTTCATTCCACACCGTGCTCCATAAATGATGTCAGAGGCCTCTCTAAATCTTCATCATGCATTTGGCTTGGTGCAAATGCATGATGCTCAGTTACTCTCGAACCAGATACCCTGGAATCTCATGTCAATGGAAACCATCGATAAGGTCTTCATGACCTTCGAGTTTTCACTCACACATAAATCTCTCTCACAAAATAGACAGGGTGACCCTAAGTTGTCACTTCCCCAATTTAGAGTTCATTTTCTTACCCTATGAAATGAGAACTGTGTTTCCTTCTAGCTCTGTGATGCTTATCTTTAAACGGCATGGCTTTTCACTGGGAAAACCATGAAGGCTTTGAGGGGCTTCCAATCTAACAAGTCTAGAAGATGAAAAGAAAGGGAAATGAGAGCTTAAGTTGTATTCTTGCCTGATTCAGTCTTGGTTAAAGTGAAACACACACACACACACACATCCTTTCCCCTTTCCTCAGAGTCTTTTGTTTTCTGCTCTTTATTTGGATTAGCAGCTATTGAGAGTAAGAATCCTAACAGACAGAAACTAGAATTTGAAAAACGGGAGAAACCTTGAAGAGCACAAGAAATGAATGGAGCTGATAAATATTAGAGAAGAGAATTTACGTTTTAAAATTAGAACAGAGTCTTTCCTCTTTGAGTATGAGCTGTGTTTCCATATGTGTCTTTGTTGCTTCTGTCCTCAGAGTTTGTGCACATAAGGCACAGAGGAGTGTCTTTCTGGGCTAGAGATAGAGGAAGGTAAGGAATAAAACCTCCTCTCTTTCTCTGTTGTTTTGTTTTTGTTTTTGTTTTTGTTTTTTGAACTGCCAGGAAATTCCCACTTTCCCTGTCTTTGAGGTAACAAGCCCCAAAATCCCGATGAAGGAAGTTTGGCCTCCACCAGGACTAAGGTTCCTTCTCTTAGGACTTAGCCAATCATTTGGGTCCAGATGCCAGACCAGATTGTTCCCCCTTGGGGGCGGGAAGTGACTGCCAGGGTCTCATCTTCAGAAGCTGAGAACTGCATCCAGGGCATGACCTAATTCAAGCCCGTGTCCTTCCCCTATGCTAGCATCACCTCTGTTGGTATTACCAGCTATGTCCATATGGCCCACTTCCGTTCATTTACACACACACACACACACACACACTCAGAAAAGACTTGGTCAGCCATTTAAATAGGCCAGCTGTTCTGGTATCATCTTCATTCAGTGTTCTTCCATTCATTATGATTGGTGTGGTCCAAAGGAAGAGGTTATTTCTTAAGGGTGTGAGGAGAGATGCATCTGAAAATGCATTCTTCAGGGAGAACAGAGATGTTCTTTTCTAAGAAGGTCATAAACAGATCACATCGCATTAAGAGTGTCTCCTGCCCTGGTTTCTGGGCCCTGGAGAGCTGTGCTTTATGATCTCCAGGGTACAGTTATCTGATTAGTGCTGAAGAAAACATCTTTTCTATGTGAGCTTTTTAAAACAAAACTAAGTTTTGTCAATGATTCTCCCCAGAAGAGAACGGTGTCTTTAATCTGAGCTACAATGCCCCTGCTGGCAAGCATCCACACTTTCCTGTAGCTGAATCTGGCTGATTTAAAAGTCACCTCATGAATTTGGGACAGGACAGGTTGGAGGTATGGAAAAACACCACCATTACAATTCAGAAAGACTATCATACTACCAACGACCAAAAATAAAGCTGTAGAATGGAGAGGGGAAGGGAGGTAAGCACAAGAGATCAAGGGGGCAGGCAAAGCAGAGCATTTAAAAAAAAAAAAAAAGTGTGTAACATAGGATATTTTAAATGAACAAAACATGGAGCTATTCTAAAGCAAAACCACAAACCCCCTTCTGAAACATCTGTGACTGAAGAGGGGACCAAGTTATGGCTTCTCCCTTCCTATTCCTTAGAAATACAGAAGACATAGCACAAATAAAACAAAGGAATAAGTAGAAAACTTACCAATGTGCTTAAAAGTTTCTTTCATCTACTGAGTCGAACCAAACAGAAACAAGTACTTGAATATTACCAGAGTCTCATGTTTTCCAACATTTATTTAACACAACTCACACAAGAGAGCTTTCACCCAAAAGAAGGGATGGTGGAGACCTTCATTCCTATTTTCTGAAGTATTAACTACATTTCACTTTTTTCTATTTATGGGTTAAAAGAATTTGAGTTTAGGAACCTGAGTTTTAGTTTAGTTAGGTTGCTAAGGACTGGTTGGCTTTTCTTGAGTTTCAGTTCACCATCTGCTGAATAAGAACTCCAGTCTCGTTGAGGTCCTCCGTGATTTACGGAAGCATCACTATCCTCTTTTTAATACTGGCCGCATCTCCACTCGATTACATAACGAACAATATACTAGACCTAGACAAAGACAGGCCTGGCTTGTTTATGTAATGAAAACAAGAAAACAATATCTTAAGTGGGAGAGAACTTGTAACAGCAATCTACATCTGGACAATACTGATATTTTGTTTTCAAAGAGGCTTCATTGACATTGTGTCATTTGATTCTTACAACAGACTCTAGAGGCTGATACTCATCAGTGTTTAACCAGTGGGGAAATTTGGTGATTATCAAAGGTCACCAGAGAAAAATCTTGGGGGGAGGGGGGGTGACAACTGGAACTCAGGTTGATGGTTTGAAAGTCTGTATATCCCAGAACAAATTAAATCCACCAAAAATTGTACATCCCACAGACATTTATTGCCAGCATTATGTCAGTTCACTATGAATCCAGTACTGTTAGATATTCCAACTACCTCCCGGATGGTTTAAACCAGTGAAGGCACTCAGTGCTAGCCTTAGGAAAAATATAACAGTAGTTATAAATACTCAAAGGAGTTTGTTTGTTTTTTTTCTTTCAGGGCACAAGTTTGAAAGCTGCCTGCAGCAGGAAGCAACTGCTGATTATTTTTCATACCAACGATGTCCCCAGAAACGTATGCAGAATAAAGACACCAGCTCTTACATCAAAGCACAGTTCTTGTGTCCATGCATGGCATCCCTGAGCTGTGTGGAAAGAAGGTAGGTGGGCAGAGAGATAAAACCTGAGAAAAACAAGGGAGTCCCTCTCCTTGGCCATACAACTGCATGTAGACCAGCCTGTCCCTTCCTGGGCCTCAGCCACGGGAGCAAATTTAGATTTAGTTCAAGGACAATGGAGCACCTTCAAAACATTGATAGCCTAAGGATTCTCCAAGGAGAAAGGAAGTACCAAGCGAGGCTCCCCAGCAAGTTTCTCATTGATCTAGCCAACAGTAAGTCGGAAAACATATTAAAGCTCGGTTGTGAACAGGGCACTGTGCCTTGAAGGCAGCACCAAGCATAAAACACAATCCTGCAGCTGAAAGGATGCACAGGCAAGGAAGGCTAACGCACAAGTAGTCAAATTACAAGTTATGTGCTTGGTGTCTTTGTAAATTACTTCTGCCGACATCTCAGGAACTGTCTGGGACCTGGAAGGTAACATTTGAGCTAGGGAGAGGGGAGTCTATCATCTGAGCTGTGACAAGGTATTGTACCTTGAGGGAAAGGCACAGGAGAATGAATACCCTCATTTAGGAAAGTATAGGAACTGGGGAGAAATTTAGAGTGGGAATTGCAGATAGTGATCCAAACAAGAGATTCTCCCAGAGTTCTCTCAGAAATACACCAGATACATTATTGAAAATACTATGAATTCTTGGTTTTAACTGATTTTAAATTATTAACACAATGACATTTAAAATGTCTATTTCTGGGACGCCTGGGTGGCTCAGTTGGTTAAGCAGCTGCCTTCGGCTCAGGTCATGATCCCAGCATCCTGGGATCGAGTCCCACATCCGGCTCCTTGCTTGGCAGGGAGCCTGCTTCTCCCTCTGCCTCTGCCTGCCACTCTGTCTGCCTGTGCTCCCTCTCTCTCTCTAACAAATAAGTAAATAAAATCTTTAAAAAAAAAAAATAAAATAAAATGTCTATTTCCATCTCTAACCACCCCCCAAAATATAGTTTTTCTTTTAATGAAAGGAGCTATTCACCAAAACCTTCAGATTAAGTTCTATGAAAACTCATCCATACTCATCAATCTTCATGGTTTCTCCAAAGCTTCAAATGAAAGAATAACAATATAGCCCAAACACTTCCAATCCCACAAAGTCATGCGTGGCTATTCAAGACAGGGAAATAAAAGAAGCTTTAGAGGGCAATAATTAAACAACATGGGCTTATTGCATATGGATTCTGACCTCTGAAACTACCATGCCTGGTTTCTATCATCACTCAGGTAGGAGATGCAACAATAGAACAACAGCTTTGCCAGGCTGAAGCAGAAAGACACAGCAGACACACAAATACCAAGGTGTTTATTCCATTTTAAAAAATGTTCCATGTGCCATATGCAAGCATAGTCATGAAGCACTACCCACTGAAGAGAAATGGCTCATTTTTTGAGAGGTCAACTGGGGGAAAAGAGTGGAATTTCTTTTTGCTGCTTATACAAAAAGAGAAAAAACTGTCTTGAGCCAATGTCAGTTAGCAGCTTTGTGCTTTGCCTGACATGGTGATACTATAAATTGAAATTATCGGTAAAATTACCAGTATCTGTATAACCAATCAACATGTACCATCACATTTTAAATTTTTTATTTTTTTATAAACATAGAATGTATTATTAGCCCCAGGGGTACAGGTCTGTGAATCGCCGGGTTTACACATTTCACAGCACTCACCATAGCACATACCCTCCCCAATGTCCATAACTCAACCACCCTCTCCCTACCCCCTCCCCCCCGCCCCCCTCAGTTTGTTTTGTGACATTAAGAGTCTCTTTTGGTTTGTCTCCCTTCCGATCCCATCCTGTTTCATTTTTTCGTTTCCTATGTATCATCACATTTTAATCAAATGAAATAGTCCTTCTTTCCATGGATTTTCCAAAACATTATATGCAAAATCAGGCAGCACAGACCCTATACTGACCACTTATTAGCTCCTTCTGAGCTTGTCCTCAATTGTGCCATATCCATTTCCTGAAGTTGAAGAGGCATTGTCCATATGTCTTCAAGTACACATCACTTCAACCAACCAAACATATCTTGAATGTCTGTGTTTTCCAGATACTGCATGAGGTACAGGATCCAACAATTAATCAGAAACCATTTCCGCCCACGAAAGTTGGCAGCCTCATTTATTATCACAGTAACTCACAAAGCAATTATTCATAGTGAGCACCAAGAAATACTTTGTGAACAAACAGGTGGATGTACATGCAACTAAATAAACGCCAACTGTTATTTCAAAAATGTTTAGAATGAGAGTCACTGCTTTTATTCTGAAAGTTCATTTCCATTGTCAGAAAAAAAAAAAAATCATCTCATGTGGAATGCCCCACCAAGCTCTGACCAAGCACTTGGTCATACCTGCCCTGAAGGTTTGGTGTTTATGGATACAGGAGTGAGTATGTTTTATTGATCTCATTTCTATGAGCTTTAGCTACAAAATAATTCATATATATAATGTATATATTAACATATATATATAATCCAAATAATGCACATATCCAAACATATATATATATACATATATATATATATATATATACACATACACACACATGCCTTTTCTAGTAAGTAGGTCAAAGACATCAGTGCTAAGAGAAAGTACTGTAAGACCTGTTATTCCCCTTGTTACAAACTTCCAGGCTCTTTTCAAAAAGAAACACACGTTGCCCTAAAAGTCAGTCACACTTAAACAGACATAAGAAACCACCTCCAAGGTACCTCCCAGACTGGATCCTGACTGAGCAGAGAAGACTAGAGTGTTCCTCCACAGTCCTACTTCAAGAATTGTCACTTCCATGAACCCTCTCCTCTAAATGGAAGTTGTAATATTTCCCTGCATTCTTTGCAGGTCTGTTGAACTTGAATAAGCTCCCTGAGGGCTAGGACTGTGAACCACTCATCTTTAAATGCCTGCTACCCAGCACAGTCCAGGTCAGACCCCACCGGTGCAGGAAAAGAGATTCAGTGGTGTGTATTAGATTAAATTAAATTTAAAAGGCATTTTCTTTTGAGATATTTTGTAATCCCCCTTGAAATAGTTAAGGATCCCCTAGCATATCGTAAAACGAGAGTTGGAAATTTCTGTCCCAAATATCATGCCTCTAAAATATAAGAGCTTGTTCCTATGTGCCTTAGGGAGAATCCCAGGCTTGAAATAAACTAGTTAAGACCTCAGATACAGCAAGGCAGTAAGCCTAACACAGATTTATTAAAGCTTTAATTCCCTCTTCTTGCCTTCCTAACAAATTACTCCCATTTACAATACCCTAGAATGTTTAAAAAAAAAAAAAAAACTATTGCATATTATATTCCTCTCTTTCACGAATTTACCAGCACTGTGAAAGAGCAGAAACTAGGACATAACTAGTTTGGTACGTAGTACATAGTATGCAATCCCAGAGCTACATTGTTCAGGGAAGAATAAAGCATTTGACCAGTGCAATCTAATTAAGAGGAAATACACCCTGCCAGACACAGAGCTGTAAACCAGAGGACCCCCTTGGAGTTCCATATTAAACCAAGCAGATTACAACATTCCAAAAATTAGCATAAAGCTTAACCTTGTGCCTGGAAGGAATAATTTTAACTTTCTTAAATCCTAAATTCCTGATGCTTCAGCCACCGTACTCAATCAAGTCTTCCCAACATGCTACTATGGGGCGGGAGGAGGAGGGTCAAAAACAATGCTACTGATAATACTTAAAATGTTAATGTTTGCAAAAAATGTATTTCTGATCAATTATAGCAGATTCAGAATTAGCTCTCCAACATCAGTACTGCCACTTGCATCCCAGTAGGCTTCCTTGAGTATAGAGAGGAGAGGAGACTATAAGCACATCAAGGACAGAACATTCAAAAGAGAATTCTTACACATCTGAATGCCAGGCATCATGCAAGTTCACTGTGAAATTAAACACATTAAAACACTGAGAAACACTTAGAAAATATTAAACAAAATATATTTACAGATTGAAGTCCTCTTGGACTGTGCATGTGTGTGTGTGTGCATAATCATGGCTAAAAAACAGGGTGTCAATATTTCTAATATTTCATACATACTTTTTGTTCAGGTATCTCAAGCAGACCTCTTAAAGAATAGAATTTTTAAGAATTTTAACAAATTTTTCTAGGGTTGACCATAAAACCTCTGAGACACTGAAAAATTAAAAATAGTAAAAATAATGTAGCTCTCTGTCAAAGTAATCATTACAATCATCAGGTTTTTTTTTTTAAGATTTTATTTATTTATTTGTCAGAGAGAGTGAACACAGGCGGACAGAGTGGCAGGCAGAGGCAGAGGGAGAAGCAGGCTCCCTGCCAAGCAAGGAGCCTGATGCGGGACTCGATCCCAGGACGCTGGGATCATGACCTGAGCCAAAGGCAGCTGCTTAACCAACTAAGCCACCCAGGCGTCCCTACAATCATCAGGTTTACATCCTGACTCCCTCCAGGATGGCAGAGATGTGGAAAGCAGTTCACCCACGTCAAGTAAGTCCATAGTATTGTACTTCTTTAGGTTTTATGGCTGCTTTTCATTGCTTTTGTGGGTCATTCCACATTCATTAATTCAATTCTTGCAATCATTTACTTTTGCAGACATGTGATATAGAGAGAGCAGCTTACCGATTGTCAGTGTCCCTGCCTCTAGTCGCAGACAACTCATTTTTCTTCAATATGAATGAATTCTTATTTTCTCTATAGCTTTGAGATGTGATATCTAAACATCCTTTAATTCTTCTGCAAACTCCCCAAATTGTAAGAGCAAACTATCAACATGCTGGGGCGGCTTAGACAAGCACGGAAGTGGGAGGGTTGTAGATGACTTCCCTGCCCCAGGCAGGACCTGCCCCTCATTGTCTACTGTGGAAGGAACATGCCACTCAACTGACATCTACCGCATGCCCCAGCGTGCCTGAACAGCCTCTGCCCAGTCCCAGATCTCTAGTCCCATTTCCATGCTCTGCCTGGGTGACAGCCAGGCTCTCAGTTCCAGTTTGACCAAGGAGAAACCTTGCTTAGTTCCTGCCAGGGCCTTCCAGGAAAGCCCTTAAGTTATAAGTGTCTTCCTTCAAGTCAGATAAACCCTCCTCTGCCCAATCTAGCCTCCTATAATTTTCTGCAAGATTGCAAACCCCTGTAACAAGAGAATCTATTGCTGTACCTAGGCCTTGTCTTTCACTCTGGATCCTCTAAAATCAAAACTGACCCTAATCGTACTTTCTTTTTTTGGTTTCTTAGACTGGTGTTTCTCCATTCTCTTACCATCATGCATCACATAAAAATTGATTATAATATTTCACATTCTAAGTAAATGGAAGAGGCAGGATGGTCCAGCCACTCTGTGCCCCTCCTAGTCACCTTGAGGGCTAAAAGGATAAATACCTCCACGTTCCTATAGGCCATTCAAGGCACAGAGGTGGGGAAGATCTAAACTGCAAGAAAAAGCCAGAATTCAGTTTGGACTCTAACCAGAGGGAGCTCCCTGGACACAGCATGAGTTGCCAGCACCAGAGGGTTTTGAGTATAAATCTTGAAACTTCATGTGTCCTACCCAACCCAAAAGAGGCATCCAGCTGA
>ML105888.1:0-25551 GCA_003697995.1 Taxidea taxus jeffersonii | reverse complement strand
GTGTGTGTGTGTGTGTGTGTCCTCCCAAAGCAACATAGGGTACTGCAAAGAATAACAGTTTGTGAGTGAATCAGGAGTCCTAGGTTTGAGTCCCAGTCTTGCCACTAATGAAAGATGGGAAGAATGATTTCTGCTGCCTGAACTGTGAATATGAAATAAGAGATTATGTGAAAGCATATTACAAACTACAAAGAATAAAAGGAAACTCATGAATCCCACAGGTCAGCAAAGATAAGAATCGTGTGGTAAGAGTCTCAGGAGAATTTGTGTTCCTCCAGGTGGAGCCAGGGTTGACCCTTCAGCACAGAGCGCGTCCAGTGGGGGCTGTGCTGAAGGAGGCATCTGGTTGTAGCCTGAGCCTTCTCTGTGGGACTGGAGTTATTCTAGAGAAAAAGGTGACTAGACCAAGTCTCTTTTCAATGTTTTATACCTTTCATACTTTTATACTTTTCACCCTTTCCCTCCTCTATTGGAGACTCATTCTCACATGCAACCAGAGAGGAGAGGGATTAGGTTTGCTCATTCACAAAACAGTAGGCCTTTCCCTTACCTGTAGGGGATACATTCTAAGACCCCCAGACCCCTGGTGGATGCCTGAAACTGCAGGTAGCATGAACCCTATATCTACTGTTTTTCCTGTACATGCATACCTATGATAAACGTATAGAGTAGGTATACTAAGAATTAACAATTAATAATAAAATACAATATATTGTAATACACAATATAGCAATAATTGTTATATCCAATAATGTTGTTATATAGTCATCACAATACACTGTAATAAAAGTTATGTGAATGTGGGCTCTCTCAAGAATCTCACTGTAAGGGGCACCTGGGTGGCTTAGTGGGTTAAGCCTCTGCCTTCGGCTCAGGTCATGATCTCAGGGTCCTGGGATCGAGCCCCACATGGGCTCTCTGCTGGGTGGGGAGCCTGCTTCCTCCTCTCTCTCTGCCTGCCTCTCTGCCTACTTGTGATCTCTCTCTGTCGGATAAATAAATAAAATCTTAAAAAAAAAAAAAAAGAATCTCACTGTACTGTACTCATTCTTCTTGTGATGCTGTGAGATAATAAGGTGACTACATCATGAGATGACGTGAGGGGAATGACATGGGCATCATGATATAGCGTCAGGCCATGGGAGGAGCATCTGCTTCCTGCTAGCACTTGACATCACATTACTGAAACCGTGGATGGAGGGGGCACTGTAAGAGGCTGCAGTTACAGCAGTGCCCCTAACTGGAGCATGTGCTCTTCGAAAGAGTGTCTGTGAGGACAAACCAGGGGCACAAGGAGAAACTGACCAGCATTTGGCTCCTCACCTCTGTGGCTCATACCCACGTAACCACACCTCCTTGAATAGTGCTAAACTCTGGAAGACAGCAAAGCAAGATCTGATGAAGCCACAGTGTCTGCCTATCATCAACCCCTTAGGAAGTAAGATCTCATTTTCCATTCCCTTTGCTCCTACCAAATTCTTGGCCAACCCTACGTAAAAGAGATACCCTATGGAACCAGTAAGGTTGTATCCTAAATAGCTTTTATCAACTATGGGCTCAATTCACAACCTTGGGGTTTAATATAGTTCAAACACACAGAAACTTGACACTACTCGAAAGTGTTAAAATTTGTATTTCTGCTTGACACACTGTAGAAGAAAGGGCACCAATTTTCAAGTCAGAAGGACACAGTGCAGTCTCTCTTTGCCTGCAAATAGCTGGATGACCTTGAGAAAACCCCTCCATTGCTATGAATCACATTTTTCTTCAATCAAGTGACTGAGTTGAAATCTATAGCTCTCACATTTTTTGATTCGGTATTAATCAGGTAAAGCAGATTCCTGCTGACTACTAGAAAGTCAAAGATTCCTGCTGACTACTAGAAAGGACTGTTTTAATTTCCACTGTATGGGTAAATGAGATGGTAATGTATTTTAGTTAACTTGGAGTTACCATGTAACAATTATCAATTTTCAAGGAATCCTAATGCAAAAAAAAAAAATGTATTTAACAATGCAACTCTATCTGCATATAATTTTTAATGAATTTGAAGTTTAAACCTCCCAGGATCACTATAAGCACACATTTTCATTCACTGTTAAATCTTGAAGGTAATGCTAAATTTTTGATAAATTCTTATTATACTCAGCTATACTTTATTTTTTAAAGCATGTGCACATGAGATTATTACAGGTAAATGTAATTTGGACTACTGCCTTTCACTAATTTTGATTAGGCCTCAATGTGTTTTCTAAATTTGGGCAGGGGATACTAAACATAAAATGAGATTCCACATCACCAGAAAGATTCCAGTAATTTGTGATTCTATGACTAATAAAAAATCATAGCTCATCGTTATTAATTGGTTCTGATTAATTTATTCCCCTTCCTCACCTCACATTTTAATTGTCTTCAAACCTTCAAACCTTTGTCTTCAAATAAAATTGTCTTCAAAGGCTCAAAGTGACCTGAGATTTCTAAAAATGTTTTTAACCCAAACTGTACCAGGAACAGACCAAATTTCCTAGGGCATATCCAGGCCAGAGCGGTCCCACTCAGGCAAGGTCAGACAGACCAGGAACACCCAGATCCGAGAGAAGCACCTAACACTGGAACAGGGAGCTGCTCACCAAGTAAACTTCCCTTCCAGCATTCAGTGGGACGAAGGGCTAACGGGCTAAAGACATGCCTACCAGGAAGAGCTTCAGCATGACTTCCCTAAACACACCTAGATCTTGCTTTCTGAATGTCATGCCAAGATGCACAGACATGCCATGAACTGCATGAACAGTTAACTCAGTGGCCTGATACTCACAATTTAACAATCCTAAACTGTCATTTCTTAAAGTACGCTTTACCACCAAGATTGAGACCTCACTGTGGTAATGGAGGAGATCAATAAAATATACCCAGGAATGGAATACAGGAACACATTTATTACAAGTGGGAAAGACCTATTAGGCTTTTCTGTCACAACGCCAATATACAATGGATCCCTGCGGCTTTGGGGATCCCATAGCTGCCATGATTTTAAGCGTGGTAAGTCATGGGCATTTATGAAGATGGAATACTTCGGGTGTCTATGATTGGACCCTTGAGATGCACATACCCTAAAAAATTATCCAAAACTTTGCATAACATTTAAGTCAACTCCTATTTATAAATAAAGGTTTAATTTAATACATCTTTCCCTGCCCCTCCATAACTTCCCCCAGGTGCAATTATCCTAATTAACTGTGCAAAAGTAATGTAAAATAGAAATCCACATGGAACTTTCAGAGTTCCAGAAGATCAATGCATTTGTTGTTTCATACCAAAGTGTGTATGAATCATTCCTAAAACAGACATTGTAACATGTGTTCTAACCCCGCATATATCCAATAAAGAAATATACATCCATCCTCTCTCTGTCCAATCTCTAACTCTTCCCAATTTACCTTCAAACAAACAAATGAAACAAATAACCATGCAAATAAAAAATCTCAATATGCGATATTAAAAACAAAACAAAATAAAAGCTAGGGAAATGTTCTACTTTGACCACTTCGGTCCTTGCTTTTGTCACAAATTGATCCGTAAGCCAGCATTTCTCAAACTGGCAAACAGCATAAATGTGGAATAGGACCTCTGTGGTTTCTGCCCATAACATAAATTTGGCTGGCATTGACCGCAATGATTTTTTCCATTTATTGTACCCAAGTGTAAGGTTTAAAAGTTGCTGCGATGTCAATTTATGAATTATTGTTAATACTGCGTCAGCATTTGACATGTTCGACTATGTGAGGACTACTGAGAAAAATTGCTACACGTCAGCCTGAGACCTTTCAAGTTGCATTAGTCACAGATTTCTCTAAGAATACCTGGAATTCTGAGTCTTCAAATGAAAGCAGGATCACATGCAGTTACAAAGCAGTCATAAAATCATGTTTTATATTCTTCATTAATCTGTGTTTTTGTTTTGTGTCCTGTCTTGATTATTGATGAAGTAAGCTAACTGAATACCATTAAAGGGTGTTTCATAATTTTCATGTAAATTATCTAACAAAAAATACATAAAAAGCAGGTTTAACATTCATAAGGTATTGATAAGACATTGGTAAGGAAAAAAATCTTATCTTAGAGTTATGTTAGTATCATATTATCTGTACAGTAACCTAGACTAAATTTACCAAGAGTCTTTTCTTTTAAAAAATTTTATCAGTGGGGGCGCCTGGATGGCTCAGTGGGTTAAAGCCTCTGGCCTTCGGCTCAGGTCATGATCCCAGGGTCCTGGGATCAAGCCCCACATCAGGTATCCTGCTCAGCAGGGAGCCTGCTTCCTCCTCTCTCTCTACCTGCCTCTCTGCCTACTTGTGATCTCTGTCTGTGAAATAAATAAATAAAATCTTTTAAAAATAAAAAAATTTAAAAATTAAAATAAAAAGTAAAAAATTTTATCAGTTTCTTTGTGAGTATAAGCAGGAAGGCCTACCAGGCATCTGTTTGTTTGTTTTTTTTTAACTTTGAGAGCTGGATATTGGCTTACAATAATCAATATCCTATCCATGTTTAAGGGGGGAAAAAAAAGGATTGGAATAAAATTAACTTCCTAGTAGCAATAAGATGTCTTACCTATGGGGGATTTAAATTTGGGTTCTGACATTAATTTCCTGTTCTCCCACTTATTACATACAAGGAAACAGATTTGGGTCCAGGTCAGTGATTACTTCACCGAGCCTTCAAACTACCACTCAACAGGACCTGCAGGAGTTATAAGGCATAGGAATCTCTCAGAGGATCCCAGTGTGCAGCCCGTGTGTGTTTGTGTGTGTACATGTGTGCACACGCTGTATGTATGCTGTTGTACATGAAAGCATGCACAAGGTCAGAGACATTACCATCTTTATATCTGGTTGATGCTATGGGCCAAAGAGGGACATGATCATATTTTTACACCCAAGGACAATAATCATAGCTATGAAATCCACTGGGACCAATGTCATATCTCACTCTGAGATAAAGGTAGACAGGAGGAGCTGTGCACTGTGCACCTAAGATCACGGAGAGAGAGAACCCTGTCTCTGTTGCCCCCCACGCAACACTTGTAAGAGCCTACTGATGTCATGATGAGGAACTTGGGCTCTGAAGAAGTCCATCTGAGTTCAAAATCAGGCTCTGTCATTTACTCAGTGTGTCCCATTGGGTCATTTAGAGATCATTTATATAATCTCACCAAACCTCGGGTTTTTTAGCTGTAAGATGGGCATTTCTTTTCACTCATTTGACAAATCCATATTCAGTGACCAGTATGTGCCAAGCACCATTCTCCATACTGGGTGTCCACCAGTGAGCCATGCTATTTCTTCTCTCGGGAAGCTTTCGTGCCAGTCATCCTTGTGAGGATGACCATGGAGGCAAAGTCTTTAGCACAGTGGCTGGGATAGAGCAGGCCCTCGATAAATGTCAGTTAATAGGGTTATTATTTTCCTGGGCACCATGCAAGACATTCACGCACATGACCTCCTATCTGCAAAACAACTGAGTGTCATGGTTATTAACCCAGCTTTACAGGTAAGAAAACTGGCTAAATGAGGTGGAGTGTTTACCCCTTCCAGTTCTTTCTTTTTTCTCTATAATAGACAGATACTATCCTTTTACATGAGAAACTCTGTGTGTTCTAAACACATTACACATATTAACACATTTCAATAACAGCTCATTAAAACCCACCATCTCTTCACTCTACCACATTTCTGGTAACCATTAACAAATATTCATCCATTTCTAATTTGATATTTATCATTGTTATGTTATTTCTGTTGATAATTTTAGAATTGTTAAAGGTGAATTTTTGAAAACTTTTTTCATTCTCAATCCAATGTCATAAACACACATACACCCATAAATTAAAAAAAAAAGAAAATATCTTTGAAATCAAAGTACATCAAAGAGAAAATGCTCAAAGGAAATGGAAGGAACTTGAAAAAAGGAAATGGGGCCAGATTTCCACAAACAACACTCACATATCACCTACAGAAACAAGGAATAAAGGACACCAAAGGGAAGATGAAAGGATTATACTGGTTTTTAATCATACTTGGAATTATTTTTTTCCAAAGAATTTTGAAAAGGAGCAGAGAGTATCTAATCAGATCAAGATTACCAACAGAGGCACAATATATATACATTTTTTCTTTTGTAGAAAAATATACAGTGAAATTATTTTTCTCTCTTGTTGATAAGACACAGTATTGACAGTCTGCACAATACTGCACTGGGCCATTCACAGACGGATACCTCACTTGGATGAGCGCTTTCTTTTGGATCCTCTCTCCATCACCCGCTCTTCTGTTTGTCCCTCAGGGATCCTGGCAGCCCTGGTACTTATTATCTGAATGTGCAGTGAGACATTCTCAGGCTGCTCCCTCTGCCCAGAACTCTGTTTTCCAGATCCCAACCCGATCGATGCCCTTATGTTCTTGGGGAGCCCTACACTGACCTTACCACGTAAGATTTAAAATTTGCAACCTAACCCTCACTCCAGCACTCCTAATCCTCCTACCCTGCTCTAAATGTTTTCCTAACACTGCCATCCTGTATTGCCCATCACACTAGATCATCACACTCCATCACGCTAGATCCTGTATTTATCTACCATGTTTGTTTTTCATGTTGTCTATTCCCGCCCCCCACAAATATCTGCCCCAAATTGCATATTAGCTCAAGGAAGGACAGATTTTTTTGGTGTTGTCTATCAATTCATTGATGTCCCCTAACTGTATATAAATAGTGCTTAGTGTAAACAAGCAGAAAGTATTCAATAAATATAAAATTTCAATTTTTTTTTATACTTGCTCCAAAAGCCATAGGTGATGCTTGAAAGGAAAAACAAAACAAAAAAATAGTCTTTGTGCTTCTGGTTGGGCATTCTTGAAAGAAAAGGAAACCTACACTCATTATTATTGACGGGATGGAAATGTGAAATGAATCATAATCATTCAGAGTATTTTTTAATTCAAGTTTTAGAACATAATCTCAAATAACAAATGCAAAATGTAAAGAATAAGCCCAGAAGTTCAGAAAAAATAATCAACATATCAAATGCAAATGGCTAAAGATAATAAACTTAACCAGAAATAGGGCAACCAAAATATTTTAAAATATTATTTAATATGCTGGAACCACAAACTGCACGATACAAAACAACAACAACAACGACAACAAAAACCCTATCAGTATAATCAGGGCAACCTTAGGAGGGAATTACTCTGTAGTCTAAGTGCACTGTGAATAAATCAAAACCTACAGAAGAATATTGACCCCCTTCCTAAGATTTCTTTAGCCTTGTAAGTTATTTTCGGGGGAAAAGTGAATGAAATAACTATCAATAGATGGTGAATAGCATATCTAGCAGCATCTCCTCACCACTGACAGGAGGAAAAAGTACTCATCTCTCATCATGTTGGTTATGAAAGAGAGTTGGATGACAGGAGGAGCAGGGACACAAGAAAACAGCTCAAAGTCATTATAAAGCATTTTAAATTTGATATACTACATAAATCCTGCATTTTAAATAAAAAGGGGAAGGACAAAAAAGACAAAGCAAATGAACATTCCCGGGTCCTAGAAAATGTGACTGAAAAAGAAGGTTCATAAACACTAAAACAGATAAACTACACATCAGTAGAATATGAATGGAACAAAAAAGTCAGGATAATAATCCCGGATTATTCCTCCACTGAAGGTGGACCTCAAGAAAAGTTTCTGTTAAACCATAATAGTAGTTCAGCCTAGTATGGGATAAACACAGCAAAATCTAAAAGCTCCAACTGAAGAAAGTTAAATAGTTAGTTAGCATTCCAGCATCTGGAATTCAAGGAATCTTCATCAAAATAAAGTTAAAGAATGGCGGGCAATCACATGCTAGCCTGGGAGTGGCTTTCTGGTCCTCCAAATTAAGGACCAGATTTAATTAATTAGTTAATTAATTAACTATTTCTTTGCTTTCAGTAACATTGATGTCAATACAAAATCATGTACACAGCCTCTCACATTAGGCTGCCTTGTGATATATCTATTAGGATCCAAAGGTTCAGGGGCACCTGGGTGGCTCAGTGGGTTAAGCCTCTGCCTTCGGCTCAGGTCGTGATTCCAGGGTCCTGGGATGGAGTCCCACATCAGGCTCTCTGCTCAGCAGGGAGCCTGCTTCCCCTTCTCTCTCTCTCTGCCTGCCTCTCTGCCTACTTGTGATCTCTCTCTGTCAAATAAATAAATAAAATCTTTAAAAAAAAAAAAAAAAAAGAACCCAAAGGTTCAGACTGCTTGGGAGGAGATGGGTACAGAGGGGATTGGTGGAGAACAGCATAAAAGCACTTAAAAATCAATACCAGTAATTATGGTTATCTCACAGAAGCTCTGCTATCAATCTACGATGCAGGGCAAACTGTCCATTAAATTACTAAGAAATGCCTCCAACTCAAATGATTTCCTTAATTTAAATTAATATGTCCAGGTAGCTAAATCACTTCTATAAATCTCTTGTATCTGATAGTACAACTGCACTTATCCTGAAAACAGAGAATGTGCTCTTTTCCAAAAAAATAAAAATAAATTAAAAAGCAAAAGGCAACATAAAGGCAATTAGAAGGATCAACAAAAAAGATCTAAAAGCATCACTAGAATGTGATCTAAGGATCTACAACCCAAGAGGAGCTCCCCTTCACAGCTATGGGTGAAAAATGAAGACAGAGAATGACACTTCATGAGCCTCCAATCAGAGCACACATGGTCTCCTGTCCTCTATTCCCCCTCCTGGAGTTGAAGGCGATGAAGTCCAAAGGTTTTAGACTCTAAACTCTCAAAGTTCTGCACTCTAATTTTAATAGCAATAGGAAATGCTTGCTACTAATTCAAGTTAATAATCTTAAAGGCTGAAGCCCTTCACAAGGGCTTTATCAATCTACTTATCTATTAATTTATTGATCAAAAGCATTTTGAATATGTACTATATATAAACATTGTGCTCACACTATATAGCTTCCCCAAAATCAAATTCTTTACAGGAGCTATAAAATTCTGTTAATGGTCCGACAAAAATGAGTGACATCTATGCTCTAGATAGAATGTTCTATCTTCCCAATTTCTAGGAAGTCAGACATCTAAACATGTCCTTATCTCTTCTGTCTCCCCTGCCCCATATAGATGATAGTTTTCTGTCTTCATTGCAGTTATTTGTCATTGTATTTGTTTTTTTTTTTTGTTATTTTCTTCATTTGTGAGCATAGACTACCACACGGGAGAAATATGTAGTTCCACAGCTGGGCATCCTCACAGATGAAGAAAATGAGTTCCTCAGTATAAATACCTAGTTTAAATTCAGAGTGCACCATAATGCTGTTCATGTTCTAGGAGTTGAGAAGCTTTCCAGATATGGTGCTTCAGACGAAACTGATTCTCACCAAAACTCAACACCATCACTTGTAGGCATAGGAGAAGCCCAGACCTTACATGGTCTTGACAAACCTCCTTCTTTCCTCTCACCATACCCAGCCCCAGCACCACTATCTGCCTGGAGTCCACTGGGCCTAACTTGATTTTCCACCTTATGAAGCCTGGGATTTTCCAGTTTATTCCTTCTCTCAGACTGCATCCTACCCTGCACTCCACTTTCTCTTCTCTGGCCCCACCCATCATGCCCAACTCTGGAAATACTTTTACTGTATCCACCCTAGTTAAGTATCATTAGCAAAACCCTCTCTTGCTCAAATCCTTCTCTGACTCCCCCCTTTAGCATCTTTCTCCAACCTGAGAGCTGGCTCTCCTCTGACGCCTCTAGTTCTTCTTCACCATGGGAATGAAGGCTGCTTTCTTTTCTGCACCACCCAAAGGAAGGTGCCAAAGGCAAGGTTGGTGTCCTCCTTCTCCTCTTTGCCAGATGATTCTCCCTTCTCTTCCTCTTCCTGAAAGACCCAGAGCTCTTCAGGATGGCTTGTGAGCAATACTTGTGAGCAAACTGTTCTCCCTTAAAATGCATTGACAACTTGCTCCTTCTTATAATCATTATTGACCCATGACCATGACTCCTTCCTTGTTGGAGTTCCTTAACTTTTAACTCATTGTCAGTCTCTCAAAAATCAGGAATATTTCTTGGTGACTTTCCTTCCCTGGTAACTGTGGTCTTCCAGGTCCTTGCACCTTTCCCACAATGACTTTACTCTCCATCCACCTCAGCTGCTCAGACCAATGGTTCAAGTCAGGAAGACTTACTCCCGTGAGTAACCTCACTATCAGGCATCCCACTGTGGTCTCTTTTCCCACCTCAGTCCGCCACTCTTGGGCCTTCCAGCACTCACACTCTATTGATGTCCTCACCCTGTCCCTGTCTATGTCCCCACCACCCACCCTCCATATCCTCACTTCCCATCTTTCCAGCTTAAATTTCATAATTATTATCTTGTTTTATCTTTAAGGCATGGACTTTATTGAACTGTTCTCAAGTCAGGTGAGTCCTGACTGCCTCTATGCCTCAACCCTACTCCCAGGGAAACCAAAAGCCTTCATACATCTCAAGTTGGGGGGAGAAAAAGGGAACGATGATGACAGACCATTCAAAATAAAACAAACAAACAAAAACAAATATTAAGGTGAAGATTTAAAAAAAAAATTGGACTACTTAATTTACACAAAAACAATGCCAATTCCCCTGTGTGGACTTGGGGGAGAACAGGCCCTTCTCCTCAGGGAGAAATGTGGTAGCTTTTGTGAAGGTAAGGGACTTCCTGTAACAATGCACTTCATGTTATTTGGGATGACTATTTTAAAAAGTACAATATACAATCAAAGTCCTCAGTCACATCATAGACCTCTTTATTACACTCTTCTGGCAAAACCATCACCACATTGAAATGCAACTTTCCACCTGCCCTGTTCATCCTGATCCAGTGTGAGAAGCATGTTCACTCTCCAAAAATCACACTCTGAACACATGGCCGCTAACTCCAAGGGGACACTGAAAGCTGGCAGGTAACAAAACTACAGAGATGTGTTCTGGTCACTCTCTGACTCTTCTGGAGGATAGCTCTGTGCTGGTGCCCCTTGGACTTCCAATGGGGTGTTCCTCACCAGCACACTCAGCTCAAGATCTGATTTTGCCTTTCCACTGAGAACACAGGAGCCATCTGAAGACAATGCCCTCAACCCCAACAAGTTCATCCCTCTGCCACCAGCACTTGTTTCCCTCTTATTTTCCATACTCCTGCCTAAGATCAAGCCACTCCCTTCTGCACTAGGCTCCAACCCATCTCACCTGCTCTGGAACACTGAGATATCACTTCTCACATCTCTCCTGCATCATCAATCAAATTTCCTTCCCTAGTAGACTGTTACATTTAACAATTAATAACACAATAATTTTTTAAAAATAATAAAGTCTTAAAAAATAAAAGATTCCACACTCACCTGATCCAGGATCAATTTTTTGGCAAATGACTCCAAATAGTTGTCTCTACTCATGCCCTCTCTGGTTCCAGTCTCTCCCCAGTCTCTTCTTAGCTCACACCCTCCAGTGGTTTCAATGCCATCACACTCCCACTTCAATTATGCCTTTGCTCCTGTTTTTGTCCAATGTGACCTTCTTAGCAAGGCCTTCCTGACCACCTTACTCAAATGGGCCAGCCCCACATCCATGCTTATCACTCTCTACTCCCTCCTCTGCTTCACTATTCTGTAAGCTCCTGGGACTGTGCCTTACCATGTGACATCCTCTACAACTTCACTTACCTTTTCACCTGTAAGAACAACAGCTCCATGAGACCAGAGTTGTCTGTTTTATTCCATTTTCCTGGTATCCCAAACACTAATGTGCCAATAAAAATGTGGTAAATGAATGAGTAGGTTTGGGAGAATTATAGCAAAGTGATTAAAAGTAAGACTCCGGAAGCAGACAGTTCTCAATTTGAATAGCAGCTCTGAGTGCTTGGGCATGTCATTTCACCTTTCTGCAACTGAGTTTCATTTCTGTAAAATGTGGATAATAAACTATTCCACTGATTGTTAAAATGAGTAATGAAAATGTTCTATGTAAAGTAGTAAGCAAAATCCTCAGAACACAGCAAACAACCAACCAATGAATGGCCACTTTTACATTCTCCCAGATCAGAAGATACAGAGCAGTTCTAATGATTATAATCTGAACTGCTCCATTTTCTAATTATTTTACTATCTCAAGGCCCCAAAAGACATAGTTCTAATTTATGCAATTTAACACAGATATTGACATAATCCCAATACTTTGGACCCCAAATAGAAATGTCATTCTACTCCATCACATCTTTGCATCATCAGCTTGCATTTATTAGCTAAACCTTTGCATCGTTATTATACATTCATGTTTTGCTAGGCCCTGAGGGCAACAGCTCATGATGCTGCTGATGTGGGCTTGCACACACACCCAAAATGGCACAGAAAACCAGGACAGTGAGACGAAGCCTGGTTTGTTCGCAACATGGGACCAAAAGCAAAATGCACTCCACTGTTTAAAATAACTGAACCCTTCCTTTGATCACTGTATCAGAGAGGGACATTACAGCATCATTCCTCGTGCCATCTTTAGGAACAAGGTGAAGTAAAAATAAGTAAAACACAGCATGATGAACATAGCTACATGAAATGCACAATGAAGGATGTTCAGGGCTCAAATGTGTTTTTCGTGTATAATTGATTAAAGAAGGATAGCAGCAAGAAAGTTTGGAGTAGGTAGCACAGTATCCTCGTCTTATAAATGAGGAGACTGAGGAGGTCCGCTGAGTGTGTGTGAGGAGAATGCACACTAGCAAAATGTTTCCCTGTGGAAAGAAAAGTAACTTCTGTAGATCAAATCCCCCAGAGCAGACAGGCAGGTACATGATGGAAGAGAAAGGTCACAGAAATAGCAACCAGCACGGCACCCAGTGTAATAAATATTTGTGTGAGAACTGAAATAAGTGAGCTGAATTCTGGTCACGGGTCTGCCCAAAGACTCCTTGAATGAGCTCCTTCACCTCTTTGGTTTCATCACAATCAGCAGGTTCCACCAACTTACGAGCATATTAGGTGACTGACTGTAATTTGGAGGGGGAGGGGAAAAAAGAAAAGGAAATTCTCTAACTTTCTTGTGGGAAGACTCATAGGGCTGTTTTCTGGGATATCAAGGCCTAAGGGTCACATTCTATTTCAATAAATAGAAATTAAACGGGGCTCCTGGCTGGCTCACTCGGTAGAGCATGGGACCCTTGATCTCAGTGTCCCATGTTGGGTGTGGAGATTACTTAAAAATAAAATATTAAAAATAAATAAAATATTTTTAAAAGAAGGAAAAAGAAAAAAAAAGGGTAAGAATGAACAGTTGACTGCCCATTAACTCCAAAGAAAATGAATTAGTGAAGGAACAGAAGTAAACCTGCCATTATTCTGAGATGCCATTTTATGTTAATATTTTTAAAATGCATCTTAAATCTAGGATAGCATTTTTAATTATCACAGATTTTATTGACTCATGTGTGTGTCTGTGTGTTTCCATGTGTGTCTGTGTGTGTGTATGTGTGTGTGTCATTAATGAGAATCCAGAAATGCAAAATAGTGAGGATCCCTTCTGCCACATTTGTAAAGCTGAGGGAAAATTCCATTTTCCCAGAATTTAAGACTGCAATCCATGACTTCTCCAAAAGAGCTTTACCAACATTTTTTTTTTATAAATTCAACTGCTGTGCATCATGTCCTCAAATACATCATCCACAGATGATGACTAACTCAGAGCAGACCTGTCTCTTCCCAAGGCTGGTAGAAATGTTGCCATCCTTCTTGACAGTTCTGAGTATTTCAGTCATTAATAATAATTTTTACATATAAGCTTCTTAACATTTATAAAGAAACCCCCCCAAAGCCTTGCAAGTTAGATAGCTTTGCATATATATTTTACTTTGCATATATATTTTAAGCATCAGTGAAGAGACATTATAAGTGATATTTCTGAAGAAATAGCTCAGGTATAACCAAATGAGAAATAGGGCTGGAAGTCCTGACTTTTAAATCTCTGACCTGACTGTCCCATAATGCTTCTAGCTGAGTAGTGAGACAACTTAAAGCAGATTACAACACAAAGGTCTTATGAAGATAATTCTATTTATGGTATTTCTAGAAACATTACCAGTTCTATGTGTCAAACTATGTAAAATTTAGGAACTAGATTATCATACTGCACTAAGTAAGTCTTGGGATATCCAACATGCCACCCACGGGCCATATGAAGCTTTCAAATTTGAGAAGCCATATATATATATATATATATATATCAGATTCATTCCAAAAAGTAAAACTTCCCTTCTACCTTAACCCACCATGGCTCTCACATATGTGAAATGTTTATTGTTTGAAAACACATCAAGGTCCATGATTTGTAACTAGAAAATCAATTTGCATCTGTGAGAATACGACCCATAGATTTGTAAGCAAGGTAGGTGGGCCTTTATTCCAAATAAAGGAAAACAAATCTACAGAACATTCCAGTTCAGGGTTGATTTGTTAATATATTAATGATTAGCATTTAACCATGCAATGGTGTATCAAAGCTTAAAAAATAAAAGATCCCACACTCTCCTGATCCAGGACCAATTTTTTGAGATGTGATTCCAAAAAGTTACCTAGCTCAGGGTAAACTGTTAATATATGAAGATTAAGTAGGAGTCGAAGTTTACATTGTTGATCTTAAACCATGTGCCTCGCTACACAGTTTTCTTTGAACTCAATGAGAATCAAAAAGATGGAAGTTACACAAAAAGAGGCCCCTCATCCTGAGTACAGTAGGAACACAAAAGCACTGCCAGAGATATTCAGCATGATTCCTGTTTATGATTTCCTGTGTTCTAATGACAGGAGATGTAAACAGTCACCAACCAGTTACCAAAAATACTGAACCCAGTCAGAAAGGACACGGAGAGTCTGGGAGTGAATAAACAATGCTCCCTCCAAACCTGCTGTTGTCCATTCAGTGCCAACATTTGGTCCCTAACAAAAAAAATGTCCTTTCTGAGATACAATTTGGCCATTTGTTATGTTAATCTCCAGTGTGTGAAGGGCTCTTCCTATCAGAGAAATCACCCAACAGCCACCACAGGATGTTTCTTATTTTGATGACTGAAAGGTACATGCTGGGTCTGGAGGAGGGAGCCATTGATTTATTTTCACCACTTTTCCCTGGCTGACAGCAATTTAAAAGAGAAGGAACAAGCCAGATCACTCATCTGCCTGCTTGGCATGCCTGGTAGTCATGGGAGCCCACATCGAGGCCATCTGTTCAGGTCCCAGCCTCTCCAAACACACACAGAAAGATGATGTTGAAAGGGGTGTGCTCTAGCCCTGCTAATGAGCCACCTGAGAAGACCCAGCCTGAGCTGTGGACCAACTCAGCCTCTCTCTCTCAGCAGTCCAGTCCAATCAAGTCATAGATTTGAACTGGCCAATTATCTTTAAATCGATTTGCCTAAACAAATGTTAAGTTGATTCAAATATTTCTGGCTTAGTCCTATCTCATAGACATGTTGGCAGGTAGATCCAGTCAACCAACTGAAATGCACCTTGCACACAACCTACAAAACGAGACCAGCCTCTGAAGACGCGAAGACGTCATGCTCAGTGCTTGCCTGATGGTGTATTAGTGTACTTTCAAACTCAGCTCTCACATGCCCCTAAATTACTGCAGCCAGAAAGGCTGTCGGCAACTAAGCATGCAGAAGATGGCCACTCTTCTGAAATAGCAGAGTCACATAGCTCTACTCAGTGAAATAAAACCAAACGGGATATTCTCTCTTGCCTCTAACATCATCCTGTTGCACAAAGACTCACGATCTATTTTAGAAAACTGCCAATCATGACAGATTAAGTTGGGATACAAGAATGCATTAGTATAAGGTTTTTGTGATCAGAGTCCTACCCTCACATTTCATGTACAGTATTTATAAACCCTACTGGAAATAATTTAGCTTTCTAAAATATTTTGAATTTTGCTTTTTTGTGCCCTAGAATATGTCTTGCTTTTTAAATTATCTTTGAGATGATCATGTGAAGGATGTCCTAGATTCTTCAAAATAACTCATTATGATAACAAGCAAATTTCTGGGTTCTACGGCCATTTGACAATTCTGTTGGTGGCACCCGTCCATCCCCAAGAGAACACCCATTTTTAACCCACACTGACATGTGAAGCCACCTTCGTGAAAACATCTAGTACCATGTCTGACTGGAAGCCACGGTGTTAGAGGTATAATCACATCTGCTTTTTTTTTTTTTTAAGATTTTATGTGTTTATTTGACAGACAGAGATCACAAGTAGGCAGAGAGGCAGGCAGAGACAGAGAGAGGGGGAAGCAGGCTCTCCGCTAAGCAGAGAGCCCGATGCGGGGCTCGATCCCAGGACCCTGGGATCATGATCTGAGCTGAAGGCAGAGGCTTTAACCCACTGAGCCACCCAGGCGCCTCTGCTTTTTTTTTCTAACCTCCACACCCGCTTCTACCTAAACCTACCTTCCCATCGATGTCCATCCAGATCTTATTCCTTCAGGGGCCTTCGTATATCTCACTACAGAAAAAGTAATTCATGATGACATGTTAACACTTTATCTCTCTCAGTTTATATATCTGCATTTCCAGTTAGGCTCCTTGTTTTGCATAGCTGAATCTCTGAAGATACTGCAGAGGACAGAACAACACCATTATAGATACACTAACGTACTATAATGTTAACCCTCATTTCACTATTCTTTGATAATTTCCATACAATTTTGTTTAATCCTCCTTGCTGAAACTCCTATTGGATGGATTTTGAACCTCATGGATTTTCTAAATTACTTGTAGTCAAGGTATCTATCTATCTATACATTAATATATTCCATATATAACCATAAGGTATCTCAGTAAGATCAATATTTTGCTAATGGCAAATAATTTTATGTCTATTAAAATTATTTTAAGAAGCTGTGGTATATGTAGATACATATTATGGTATATATAGATATATCCATCAATGGACATCTGTGCTCTTCCCATAGTTTGGCTATTGTGGACATTGCTGCTATCCTTACCCCACCAAGAAATGAGATGCCGGGTCAAAAATCTTAATAGAAAAAAGGAAGGTAAAATCCAAGTACCTTACCAAACTCAAGATAAAAAATAATAATAATAATCCAGTCAAAAAATGAGCAGAAGACATGAATAGACATTTCTCCAAAGAAGACAAACAAATGGCTAACAGAAACATGAAAAAATGTTCAACATCACCCAGCATCAGGGAAATACAAATTTCAGCCAGTCAGAATGGCTAAAATTAACAAGTCAGGAAACAACAAAAGTTAGTGAGGATGTGGAGAAAGGGGAGCCCTCTTACACTGCTGGTGGGAATACAAGCTGGTACAGTCACTCTGGAAAACCGTATGGAATTCCTCAAAAAATTAAAAATAGAGCTATCCTACCACCCAGAAGTTGCACTAGTAGATATTTACCCAAAGGATACAAACATAATGATCTGAAGGGGCATATGCACTCCAACGTTTATAGCAGCAATGTCCACAGTAACCAAACTATGGAAAGAGCCCAGATGTCCATTGACAGATATATCTATATATACCACAATATATATCTATATATACCACAGGTTCTTTATCCATTCATATTATATATATATATATATATACGTATATATATATATATATATATATATATATACACACACACACACTCAGCCATCAAAAAAATGAAATCTTACCATTTCCAACAACGTAGATAGAACTAAAGAGTATTATGCTAAGCAAAATAAGTCAATCTTAAAAAGACAATTATCATATGGTTTCACTCATATGTGGAATTTAAGAAACAGAACAGAGGATCATAGGGGAAGGGAGGGAAAAATAAAATAAGATGAAATCAGAGAGGGAGATAAACCATAAGAAACTCAACTATAGGAAACAAACCGAGCATTGCTGGAAGGGAGGGGAGTGGGGGGATAGTGTAACTGGGTGATCAGCATTAAGGAGGACACATGATGTAATGAGCATTAGGTGTTATATAAGACTGAGGAATCACTGACCTCTACCTCTGAAATTAATAATATACTATATGTTAATTAATTGAACTAAAATAAATTTTTTTTTTAAACCCAAGTACCTACTAAAGGAGGACACCAATGAGAGGCACTCCAATTTTTCCTGCAGAACCTAGAAAAAGCTCAGCAGTTGGAAGACCAGGTAGAAGGCAAGGAAATTGTACATTGGAGTAAGAAGTTTGAAAACAGGGGATATTTTAAAAGTCTTTATAAGGAATATTTATTTTCCTGTGTCCCCACCTCCAACCCAACTTATTAAATAATGACCCATCCCTCATTCCTACAGGAGGGTTGAGAAATACTCTATGAGAAAATTTAGTCTGAGTATCTCAAAATTCTGGGACATCAGGGACAGTGGAAGGTGGGGATGAGAAAACATTGACACATCCATGCCTTCCTCCTGCCAGCTCTAGGATGTCAAAAGCCAGGTGTATCCTTCTTTAAAGGGAGACTAGAGGATCTAGCCCTACAGATAACAGGGAAAGATGTGCTCATAAAGTCTTGGTCCCCAACCAAGAATAATGTGGCTGATCACAGAAAAGTTGAGCAATAAACAAACACGCCTTTCTCACAGAGCTCTCGTGATTGTTTAAGCGTGAACACAAGCAGATAAGCAAGAATTACCAAACATTTGAGAAAAGTCTCCAAATGAAAGAGAATAAAATAGGAGGTTGAAAAAAAAAAAGAAACAAAATTGAAAATCTCAAATAACTGGTAATTGATACCATTGTAGACATGAGACATTGATCCATGAACTAAGAATAACATGTCATAAGAGAAGATAATAAAAGAAGAAAAAAGAGTTCTTTGAAATAAAAAATATGAAAGTAATGATTTTTTTTATCAAATAAGGGAATAACAAGATAAAAACAAGGAAATTGGTCCCAAAAAGAACAAAAAGATAAAGAAAGGACTTACAAACAAACAAAAAAAGTTTCCACACAAAGAATTAAGAAAATGAACACCAGATTCTCAACATTAACTTTGGAGGCTAGAAGATGATGGAGTGATTTCAAAATTCTCAGGGAAAAATAATTTTCATCCTAAAATCCGAACCCGGTATTTCATGACAACAAAATTATCAGTCTAGCATGAGGGTAGAGTAAAAACATTCTGGGACATGCACTGTCACATTTTTCATTTCTCAAGGAGTCACTAGAGTAAGGGGTGGTATGCGATCCTAGAGATAGAGGGTCCCTATCATAGCATAAAAAAAAATTTAAGGAAATTCCAACATGATATCATGGACTACATAACTTAGAGCAAACAAGAATGAAAAAAGAATACAGCATGTAAAGGACAGTGAGCATCTAGCACAGTCATGTTCCATTTTTACTAGTTTGGCAGAAGGCAAATGGAGGGAGAAGTGGAGGTAAATGACACACTGAACAATGAAGCGGTCTACTTGGGTTTGGAAAAAAGATTAATAGAATTTCACAGGCACTCTGATCAGTTTGCTGTATAAATAAATAAATAAATAAATAAATAAATCAGAACAATAGTATCTTTAGATTCCTGATAAACATACAAAAATTCAACCAAATTCAGTCACTTGTCATTCTGGCCACTGAGGCATGGCTCTGAATTTCTTTCCAATTTTTTAAAAGATTTTATTTATTTATCTGACAGACAGAGATCACAAGTAGGCAGAGAGGCAGGCAGAGAGAGAGGAGGAAGCAGGCCCCATGCAGAGCAAAGAGCCTGATGCGGGGCTTGATCCCAGGACCCTGGGATCATGACCTGAGCCGAAGGCAGAGGCTTTAACTCACTGAGCCACCCAGGCACCCCCAATTTTTCTTTCCAATTTTAATTGTTTTTATTTTCAAATAAAATAAATTGCCCCATCTCCACCTTTTCTTTTTGTCATTTTGACAAATCCCTTAGAGGAAGTCACATAATTTGAAATTGGAAGCAACTGCACTTCATACCAAAAGTCTGTGGGGTTTTTTGAAAGAGAACAAGAGAGAAACCAAAAGAGAAAAGTATCACGGTAATAGTCTTAACTTTGAATCTCCTTCTAGTTACATGTAGGATTATTAGCAATCCTTTGTCTTTACATCCTAGTCTCAGTGTAAACACACACACATACACACACACACACACACACACACACACACACTCCAAAGATGAGTGTTAATCAGTCCTAGAAGGCCCACAATATATGCAAGCCTTTCATCCTGAATTTTTGTTATGCTTCCCAAAATATCTTCCAGCAATTCTCAATTACCTAGTGAGTCCTTTTGTCTATTTATCATTTTTCCCGATTCTGAAGCAATAACCCACAGGATAGTTTTTTATATACGGAAAAGAATATAGTAACGTATCCAACAAACAAAGCTTCAAATCAATATATGGACCAACAAGACAGTAATAAAGATGCAAAAGGCCTCTTGTCATAGTTAAAGCTCCTGCAAGAAGGTAATCAATTAAATTAGCATGATGAATGTACTATCATGGGCATTCAGAGTCCTTAATAAAATGACAATCAGATTGACTCAAAAAAGTAAGAGTCCCCCATAGGTCTGTAATGGTTCAGTCAACTGAGTATTTATTAATTACCTACTGTGTGCCGAGCCCTGAATTAGATGCTGAGATTTCTTTAAGATAAAATACGTGTTATCACCTTGCCTCCTGTAGTAAGAAAATTAAATAAGTATCAAGTAGACACAGGAGTAAAGTAGAAGAACCTTCATGGAGGAAGTGTGGCTGAATTGCATATATGAGGCAAAATTAAGAAAAGCAAAGTGGAAGGAATATTCCTTGGGCCTGAAGAGAAAGAAGACTTTGGTCTGTGAAACTGTCAACCGAAATCATCACAATTAGAGACACCACTTCTCAGTTATTCCCAGACAATAAGAAAATATTGGAAACCACCTTGCCAGAGCATATTCTTGTTTCCTTGGAATGTGCGTTGCTATTCACCCTCAAAGAGTTTGAGCCAAGTTGCGCAGAATTACCAGGTCATTGGGAAGGAGAGTGGCAGGTACATATCACACTTTTAAGAAGCTGAGCATCAAACACGGAGAGGTGGTATGGCAGAGAGTCTGGGCCCCTTTGTAGGGGCCAATGTTGGGATAGCTGGAGAGATCATAAGGGGGCTGGGTCCCACAGAAACAGGATAGGAAGCAGTCCAAAGAAAAGGTAAGGGAATTTTTTATATGAGATTAGAGAAGAGTAAGAGGATAATTCTTTAATTTGTGCAAATAAAAAAAAGAAAAGCATTCCATTATGAGGAGACAGATTTATTTTAGAGATCCTGTGCCATTCCAAATGACGCAAAGAAGATAGATGCAAAATATCCATCCATCGTCTCTTGGATCCAGCCCTTTCTCATTCAGTAAACATTTTCAAGTGCAGATTGGGTGTTTAGCACTCTCATAAGTTTAAAGGACACAAACATGTAGAGTTCCTTCCTTTAAAGTGTTCTTGATGTATAATTAAAGGCTGTTCTTCTCCCCTCCCCCCAACCTAACCCATTGTCAGCTCAAAGCAAGAAGGCTGACAAAGCTGCTATTTGAAATATTTTTATGACTGAAAGGACTACCTTCCTGCAAGGTCCCCAAGGCAGGGCATTTTTCAAGACCGTTTCATGTCCTTCTAACTATGAATAAAAGGCAGGAAGCTGACACAAAGCTATGCTATTACTTTTTTTTTTTTTAACTTGAAATTGCAAAATGATTAAAGCCACCCAGCAACAATAGTTGACCTATTGAGGAAGAAAGCCGGTTAGGTGCCAGGCAGAGATTGGTATGGGGATATATTTAGAAAGGTCTCTCGGGACTATTTGCATCTGTGTCTGAGATTGTTTTCTCTCCCTTGTCTGTTATGAACCCATCCGTAACTCCATGTTGCCACCCACGCTGACCCTGCCTCAATTTGGACTCTCATAAATCATAGGGAGAAGCAACATCTTCACTCACTGGTTGAAGTTTTCGGTAATTCAAGCAGGAAAACGGTGGTTTGGACACTTCTAAAGCATCCCCTTAAAGTGTATAGCCAGAACTTATAAGGCAGTTTTGTGCTTTAATCTCTTAGTTAATTGAGGCCTAATTATTCATGTGGCACTCTTCTACAAGGGGATGTAAAAGAAAACGGAAAGCAAGCTATGGTTTAACTCCCAGCTGCAAGCCTGGGACCTCGTGAATAGTCTCTGCAATATGGTGCCCCTGGAATTGTTTTCAAATACAAAAGGCAGGAGAGGCGTTTTGAAATACTTTGCACGGGGCTCGATGCTTTTCTGAATTTGCCATGAACTCTTGTTCTGGATTTCAGCTTTCTCAACACCAAAAATAAAAGGAAGGTGGGCACAATTAACTCAACACTTTATGATTCTACCTATGCTCCAGTGACAGTATCTACTCCAGAACTCGTAAGTTTGCCAACAATGGCAATGACAACTCTCTAACTATACGTGATGCCTAACGCGCTGAGCTATGACTTCGTATCATTGAGAGAACTCAGAACAGTAAACCAGTAATCAAGACTAGTGACAGCTCAAGGAACAAAATAACATAGAATCACTCTAAGTCGTTAGGAATCTAGCTAAAAATGGTGAGGTCTTCCCCATATTTCATCTTCCCCAAGTCCTAAACCCATCCAAAAACAGCAGCGGAGGACAAAATGGGCCGAAGGGCACATTCTGGAAGTGTGAAAATTAATAAGGGGACACCTCACAAAAATGGAGTCAGGAGGTTTGGGTAGGGGGCACCGTCACACCCCACCCCTGGTACTCAACCGCAGGCCCAACAGGAAGTGACAGATGGGACCTTACACAGACTTGGTCCCGCAAGTGTCTACTACTTTACTATCCCAGTAGGAGGAAGAGATGCTTCCCTTATGCTCTCGGCCCCCACCATGGCTCAGCCAATGAGAAGCCACTATATTTCAAACTTTCAGCATACAGCAGCCTTCTTCACTTGTGTTTTCCTCTCTAAAATAGTGTACCTCTCTCCTTTGTTCTCCAGACCCACCTTCCATTTCACCACAGCTTGTTGTCCCAATTACAATTCTCTTTTATTCCTGAATAAACCCATTTTTGCTGGTAAAACAACTGGCAGTTTTTATTTTTAAGGTTAACAAAAGACACATTTCCATACAGGAAAAATAAGGTCAAAATTGAGAATTTTGCTCCCTATGCTGCTTTTCTTAGCCTAAAGTATTTTCTTCTGCAGGAATGTAAGTATTTGAATAAGAATTAAAATTAGAAATCAAAGAAATCAAAAAAAATCAAAGAAAAAAAAGAAATCAAACTGCTCTCCAATGTTTTCAAATATAACATTAAAACAAAATTAGTAAATATAGTAAATAAAAAGCTCAGGGAACCATCCCAAGCTGGAGCTCATTTACACTGCAATTATTGGCAAAACTTATGAAGGATACTATTATTGAGAGTAGGCAGGTTCAATTTGTCTCTCAGGTATCAATGAATCCATTCATAAATCTATTTGACCAAGTATCATGCAGAGATAATAAGAGCTTAGAGTCTAAGGAGGAAGGGTAATTGCACACACAAAAAGGTCTGGAAGAACAGTGGTGTGGAAGCAGCTATGACTGCAAAGGAGAGAAGTGGTCAGTTCTCCTGGGAGATGGATAGAGACCAACCATTCCAGGCAGACAGGGATGGTTGCATAATAATAAGTAGCAGCCAATGGCTGAGTTATTTTAGGCACTGGGAGTGGCTCCTTGGAGCTTAAGCATGGATTTTAATGGCAGTTATTGTAAGACCTTTTAGGGAAGACCTATTCTGCCAAGATAAGACGTTCAGATTCCACAACTAGAGCGATTTAAACAGACATATCACATGATCAGATTTGCCTTCAGAAAGAAGGCAACTGTACTAGTGGCATGGAGAATGGAGTGGAGGTGTGTGATATTAGAGACAGTCACATTCGAAAGTGATGGCTTTCAAACTAAATTTAAGTGACCCCTTTCTACAAATTTTATAGGCCAAACGTACTAAACACAGCTCTCATATTCTCATATTGCCTCCTTAGAAGCATAGCAAAATCTAAACATATTTTGAAGGCTAATGTTTTTTAGTATCCTTTTAGATTTCCTTAGCTGGAAAAACAAAAGCCACTCAAGGCTGACATTAAGATACATTCCTTGAGGGGATGTTTTGATCATTCTAACCCAATGTTTCTCCGATTATACTACTGAATACAATGTAGTTAAGCTTCTGCCAGGAAAAAATTCAAATAACCATACTCTCCGTCTTGTGTTTTTCATACTCTGTCACAGAAATAATATGGAGTGCTTTTTAAGCTGATTATATAATTCACAGCAAGATCTGTTCCATTCTTGGTTATCAGTAAAATTATTAAGTTAGCAGCTGCAATCCACATTTTTTCTATTTCTACCAGGAAAGAAGGAATGAAACTCATCACTTATAAAATGATCTTCCATGAATAAATTATCCTGTGGGTATAATATTTTTAAATTCCCTCATACCTATTAAAATAAAAATTAATCAAATCACTTGGACGTCAAATGTTTTAAAAGATAGATATTGTCAAAATGCAATGATTTCTGGTAAGGAGTCCTTAAGCCTCTTAAGTCTTCTGAATTTAAATAGAACTGCTTCCTTAAGGAACTTCATAAGTCCATCAGCCATTGAAATTGTAACACGTGTTGCTTCTGGATAAAAAAATACTCATGTTTGCCCAATTGGGCAAAGCACAAATTAGATGTGTAACACACAAACAATGGCTATAGCTAGAGTAGTCATTTGAAAATTATATTTTGAAAAAAATCAAACTGAATTTCTTTTTAAATAGAATAAAATCTATATTTATTTGTTCATTGATTTAGACTTGTACTCACATCCTCTTTGGTACGTCAGCCTGTCAGTTTAGCCCACTTTGACAATATTCGGGCACTCTCACTCCACAATAGGATCTGGGTGTACAGAAAAGTTATAGCACAGAAAGACATCATTGCAACATCAAGTGCCTTGCAATATGAAGGGCTAGAATGGCCATGCATGAGCCCTATCTGGTGGCTCAAAGAAGGCTTCCTGGAGGAGTTTGATACAGGTGTGAGAAGCTTCCAGGTACAGAAAGGCATGAAGGGCTCTTTATTTAGATGGCCATGTCTGGCTAACACACAAAGGCATGGAGCAGCACTGGTGTGGAGCAAACCACTGGCAGCTTGGTGTTCCTGGAGCATCAGATGATGTATGTGGAATCATGGGAGAAGAGGCTATGGAAGTAGGTGGGACCTGGATCTTGGATGCTCTAGAACCAAATACTTGAGCCTGGCTCACTCTCCCAGGAGAGAGGGTGAGAAAATTCTACTGAATTCCAGGTGAGGATCCTGCTAACATAACTTCTGCTTTATGGTCTTAATTCCATTAATAATGTGCTCTGAACCTCTGGGAAAATCACTTAGTCTTTCAATGCCCCTTTTCCCTTTTGAGAGATACCTTACCAACTTACTGAGGTATA